>JARSSU010041636.1:0-28409 GCA_029619165.1 Eurosta solidaginis
TAATATCTAATCTAGATAGATGCAAAGTTTCAGCAACTGCTCGAGCCTTAACTCAGAAATGGATGAGACCATGAAAAAATATTTCAGGCTGGACCAGTCGATAATTTTATGATGTTCAACTTCAAACTGAGCGTGAAACTCGAGCTAGACATAGGAAGTGAGATATTTGCGAAGTACTAAATTTTGGGACCCCGGGTATCGAACATTTCAAGACGCGCAAATGCGACTTATCATGGCTTTTAATACCATTACATAATTTCAAAATAAAAGGACTATGCAAGTTTCCAAGTCTTATTTCAAAGTCCTAGGTCGAAAACTTGATTTTCTTAATAAATCGATTTTAAATACACATTTTTTTCAGTTCCACAGTATTTTTAATAATTTTAGTTTTACATTTTTTAGTGTTAATTTATTTGTATTTTTATTTCCTTTATATTAGGTCGTTTGAATATTTGTCCGTATTTTCAATACAAATCTTGCAATCGATTTAAGTAACTTTTCTGTGAGCAAATACTTGAAATTTCAAATTTAATTCAGAGGCCCATAACAGTGTAAAATATTGTAACGAATTTACTTGCAAATCCTCTTATTTGCCCTTTTGCTAAGTTCGTATCACTGAACTGTTGATAAATAACTCCAATAGAAAATATAGCCTTTATTAAAGTAATTCACAATAACACTTATACTTTGCAACTAGCTGGCTTAATAACCAAACTGATAGCTTAAATGAAACTGACTTTCAAAATAATACTGCTATGGCTCGCTAGATAGCGTCTTAATCGACACTGCTTGATAGCCCAAATCAAACCAGCGCCTCTACATTTGCTGCCTTTTATACTCTCTGATTTTAACGTTCGCATTTTCTAGGCGCTTCCGTTTCCAGAATCTAGCCATCAGCTCTAAATTTTCTCAGCTGTAACTACAATTGCACGATTTTATAGCTTCTCTCATTGCATACTTTCAGGAGTATCTCAGATATATGCATGTGTTTGTGCATTGATTCTCCGCTGCTCGTATACGTACATGGTACATATGTGTAGACACAATTATTGTTTCTTTTATGTAGATACATAATGATTGATCTATGGATGTGCATGATATCACTGTTTAGCATCGGCTTAGAGATAGCAGCACCCCTTAGTTTTGCTAATATTCGTAACAATATACTACAAAAAGTTTCGCTAGGGGGCGCACGGCTTGAGATATTTAGAAAAATCTTACAATCGATTATTATACTATGTTGGGCTTGCACATTTCACAAAATTCAAGGATGTACGGTGGATAACGCAGTGGTGAATCTTGGATCTGCACTTTTCGCCAAAGGCCCGGCCTACGTAGCATTGAGCCGAGTAAAATCTTTGAATTAAATTTTTTTTTATTTTCTTTTTATTGTAATATTGACTTTGCCTGTTTGGTTTATTTCATCATGACCTAACCTAAATGAAATTTTCGCTGTCACTTATTCCTTCAGTATTTAGCTCTGCATTTATTTGAAACATAGATGAGGACACGTTTTCCTCCTAATGCAGTCAAATAGTATGCTAAGATTTTGCACAGTTTCACTCTTTAACTTTTTTTTATAAATTTTCACTTGGTTTAGGTTAAGTTAGCGTGGCCACCTGTGCGAGCACCAGTGCACTTAGGCTCAAAAAATGTCCCATTGTGATATCACGTGGATCTCTCCCCTGCTCGAAACAACAGGTCGATTCAGCAAACGTCACGAATTTCTTAGGTTCCAGCTTAGCCAGGTCACAAAGATCGTCAAAGAAGGAAGATAAGGAAAATACCCCTTTCAAAGTGAGTTTACAGGTAGCGAGCGGCATGCTCAATCCCTTCCAGGACTACGAAAGCGGAACGGATGTGGCCCCTCTTGCAATTATAGTCGTGAACAGCATTTCTCAGGTTTTCAAGTGCTCATTTATAGCAGCCACCTCCGCCTGAAAGACGCTGCAATGATCGGGTAGGCTAAATGATATATTTCACCCTAGTTGAGGTGCAAAGACCCCGCTACCCACATTTCATCCAGTTTGGAGCCGTCAGTATATATCTGCAGCCTATGCTCAAGTCCGGTGGCTCCTTCAACAAATAATCCCTATCCGGGATAACAACCTCACCGAAAAATAGACTAGAGCACTTCTTTGTACCGTCTGGAATACCCGTAGGTTTGATTTAGTATCTAAACTCGTCCACCAGACCAATGCCCCGTATAGAAGGATTGGTCTAACCACAGCAGTGTAGAGTCACAGAGTAATGTCCGGTGATAGTCCCTCTCTTCGCGTAACAGCTCCCCTACAGCTGTACAGTGCCACCGTTGCATTTCTCACACGCTCCTGAGCGTTTTCCCTCCAGGATAGTTTCCTATCCAATATTACTCCTAAGTATTTGGCAGAGTCCCTCAGCGTTAGGGTCATACCCGCTAGCACCGGCAGCTGTAACGCATTTATCTTATATTTCCTAGTGAACAGAACCAGTTCAGTTTTGGCTGATTTGACCGATAGACCTTTACTCCTGGTCCAGTTCTCCAACCAATCTTAGCTTAATTTACATTAGATCGCATAGTGTCTGCGGAAACTTCCCGCTAATTAACAGCGCTAGATCATCCGCATATGCGATTACCTTGCTGCATTCGTCCTTCTGAAGAAGAACCTAGAGCTCATTAAGTGTGGTAACCCATAGAAGAGCAGAAAGTATGTGTTTGCCCAACGTTGAACCTGCCAGTTCGGCATGAACTTTTCCTCGCAACAGTAACTGCTGAACAAGTTTCACTAGCCTAGAATCGGCCCCAAGCCGATTAGTACATCAGTTATCGCAGAGGGCGTAGAGTTTTTGAAAGCTCCCTCAATATCGAGAAAAGCTATGCGTGTGAAGTCCTTGTACGCCAAGGATTTCTCGATTTGGGAGACAACTGATTGCAAGGCCATCTCCGTGGACTACCCTTTTCTATACGCGTGCTGGGGCATTCAAGGGGTTGTCTAGCGCAATATATAGCTTCTCCAAACCAATTGTCAACCTCACCTCCGAGCGGCGAATCCCGTTTCACCAACAGACGAGGCTCTGGCGACACCAAGCTCCTCATGGAACTTGGGGTGGGGAAGGTTTAATGTGGCCATATAAATCGTTCCCGAGATGGTCGGGCTAGCACCTTAATGGTGCTGTGTTACTGGAGCGTACCGGATCTGTATCCGGCAAAGGACCATCACATCGATAACACTCCCCAAAGCCTTCGGGGAGTAACCTTATCGCTACAACAACAACAACATACGCATACTGGGATGTCGATAACTTTTCCTCCAAGTACTCCCTTAGTGTAAAGTCTACTAACCTCTTGAGTGTCTTCAGCTGGAAGGAATCAGAAAATAGATCTGTAGTCTTTAGGGGTCACGTGACAAGTCCTTCCAGATTTTGGTATATAGGTGACCCTTGAATCGTTCGAACCCGTTGGAATATGGTTAAGAGCACAAACTCCTTTGAAGACGTCATACAACCACAAAGAACTCAGCTCGATTGTTGCCGCGATTGTGGAGCAAACCCATCCGGCCCTGGTGCTTTGAAGGGCTAAAATTTCAATTACAAATGAAAAGCTGGTTTTGCAACTACTAAGGATGCATGAGCTTAGCACCGGTTTATAACAATTGAGTATTCAATTATTTTGTTTGTTTAAGAGAAACTGAAAAGAAAGAAGCATTTACTGGCATATTGCGATGGTGCCAATTTCATAATATTATCAAAGGTTTCACCGATATTCGAACCGCGAATTAAACTGCAGCAGCCTTAAGCACTAGGCTATCCTGCTTGTATTTGATTTCTTGCTTATTTCAGTTTATCTCATTTTTACACTAACAACACAATTGAGACATTTTGTCTCTATATTGATTTGTGTGTTATGTAGATTTGTTTTTGTAAAGTTCCTTTTTTCATTACCAGTGTTAAGCTCATGAATTCTTAAATATTAAGTATAAATTGAACACACCATCAAACAAAACAAACAAACTACCAATATTTTGGCAAAACTTTTGACAATTTTTCATACTTTTGTATAACATAAGGAAGAGTGATCATGTCCTACAAATAATCGATAACTCTGACAGCATCGCATTTCAAATGTTTCCCAAATAGTTCTCTAGTCGAGTTCTAACCGAGTTCTCTAATATAGTTTTGGATTAGAGATGCAATAGGGAACTAACGTTAGATACTTTGTATGCTAGAATGGTAGTAGCGTGCCCCGCCAAACACATTGAAGGTCTTGCGTTAAAGTTCCTCGCAAAAGGGCAACATCAACAACCTGGAAAAAAGTTGTTTAAATTGAAAAACAAATTCTTCTAAGCGGGATTACCCTTAGCCAATGGTTTTGCAAACACTCCGAGTGTATTTCTGTCAGCATTATACAAGTAGGTTCCGTCCCTCCAATTTGTAGGAAAAACTAAAAACAAGCACAGCGGCAATTGGCAACGAAGTTTAGGCTTTAATTTCTTTGGAGGTATAACGCACGAAGTATTTTTTTTTAAATAGAGGCACCGCTTTCCGAGGGTTTTTTAAAAAATCGATCAGTGCGACATCCAGCGACACCTCTTGCCAAAGTAAAATCCTATTCTGGTAAAATATCCCGTCTTTAAAGGGCCTATTAAACTTCCTTAATCCTAACGGCATAGTCATAACCATATTTTTACTAATCCATATCAAATTGACATTAGTTATTGGTGCCTTACCCTAAAAATCCTCAAAATTTCATAAAAATGAAGAAAACGCAAAAAATTACAAACATATACCACAAAAAATAAGTCTCTTAGTCAAAAGGTATCCAAAACAATAAATAAAGTCTACCAAGAGTTAATAAATTCTCAACCTCAAACATTTTTAGGTTATGGATACAGCGGAAAACCAAAAACTTATTGGTTGGCTATGATATCGTTATGACTAAGGCGTTATTCTATGGTTTCAATAACCGATTAGATTGACTTCCATAGAAATCGTTGGATTAGCTGTTTTACACGGAGTTTGCCAGGGCCTTAAAGCAGGGATGATAAATGGATTTTTTCATTTTGTACCAAACGAGGAAAAAATGTACCAAATCATTCAAAAATGTACCAAAAATCTTCGGATGCGAATTTGAACCAAACTAGAGTTATATTCTGCTTCTTTATCCAAAAACTGTTTTTAGTCAGGAAACGTTCTAACACAATTTTAAGGGTGTATAACAGGGAAATATTGATTTATAAAGAAATACTTTTCCAATAAAAATAATAAAAGAAGTTTATCCATTGAAGCGTACAATTAAAAATTTCATAAAAACATTTTAGGTACAAAAGATTTAGATTCAAGTATAAAAGTTGAAAAATTGCCGCCCATATCTATACTAATAACTCATGTTTCAATCAGTACATTAACAGTTCTTCTTCTTTGAGTTCTTTAAATACCTCATTTGACAAAAAGCTTTTTTTCGTATCTATATTATGACAACTACTGTTAGCTGATTTTATCAAGTCTTTAGTTTTTATTAAATTCGAAACTGTGTTTATTTGAAGTCTATTTCTACACTTAGTTTTAATAAAATTTTGTATAGAAAATATCCTTTCTACGTTTGTGGATGAATGTGGAATCGACAATATGCCTTGAACTATTCTACTTATAAATGTTGGAAAACATTTACGTATTTAATTCATTTTTAACTGATCCTTATTATTCCCAAAAGCTGCATATATTTAAATTCTTGATTTTTTAAGGCTCTCATTCTGTGTTAAAGCAGTAAATTCAATTAATTTTCTCTATTTTATCAAATTCAGATTTCGGAAACAAGTCCATAACTAAAGGCACAATACTATTTGTTTCACCGCTTAAAATACTTTCTGGTGAAAGCTTTGCAGCCCACAACAAAGTTTTATTATTTAAATTTACTTTATTTAATAAAGTACTACAAAATTGTATATAAAATTGTTTAGCACAGCTCTTAAATACATATGTGTACGTCATCTTTTTCGAAAAGGTTGTTTGATAGAATAATATCCACATTAACACCGCAGTAAACTTCATCTGGGGTTAAGTGATTTTCGCCTGAATCAATATTTAACATCCAAATAGGACTGGAGTCGAAATAAGATTTTTTTTATAAAATTTTTAATTTGGTAATAAGTAAATTTTTGCGAATATCTTCAGACTGCATTTCTATATTCACATTATTTATTTCTTTTAAAATATAAGAAATAAATGTAAAATATACTTTATAAATAGGACTTTGAAAAATTTCAGATGTAAGATTAACATTTTGATTACTGCTTTTATTTTCAAATACGTAAAAATTTAAATAGTTCTTGAAAGCATACCATTGCTCAAGATGTCTATCTATGACTGCTTGTCCAGAAAGCCACCTTGCGGGGCGTACTTTAGTATAATATGCATTTCTGTACCGAAATGTTCTTGAAAACTCTGAAAGTCTGCCCCCTAAGGTTACAAAAATGATAGTTTACGTCTTTTAAAAATTTATCAATTTTGTTGGGAAATACATCACAAGCAGCCATTGAAGCTAAATTCAAAATGTGACGAACACATCCATTAACATGCAGATTTGGAACAACTTGCTTCGGAAAAACTATATTAAATGCGGATAGTAACATGAATGTGTTAATCGTGTATTATTTTACTCTTGTGCTTAAAAACGAGCTAATTTCCCCTTATCCTTATCGTTCTAATGAGATTTGATCGTGATTCAGAGCTCGATGGCTCAATGGAGCGCTGCTAATATTCGCTCAGTCTGCTGCTCATGTTTGCTCTTATTCAGGTTTAAAAGCGTGCGAACATAATAGCAGTTTGGAAACAAATAAAACTAAATAAGTTTACGCTTTGTTCTTTTCATAAAAATATAAAGCTAATATAATAAGAAATTTCTATAGAAATGTTGTTTTAAGAAGCTGTGTAAATATTTTGCATTTTTCATCATTAAGGCCATTGAAATTTTAATTAGGCACTTCAAACCAAAAACTTCCCCAAAGTCGGGTAAACAAAATTTCCTTTTTAAAAATTGCTTTAACTTAAATGTAGAATTGTTTTTAGTGTGCAAATTCTTGAAATCTAGAAGGAAACGTTTTTGCTTATTGTTTATTCACACGACCCATTTACATATGTATAAATAGCGCTCACAAAATTGAGATCGGTATAGTTTATACTTAAAAACGGTGGAAATAGTCTTAAAATAAAATGAATTTACGCCATTACTGCGCGCTCCTGTCTTTGATATTTAGCTGGATTTCGCCATATACCAGTTCGGAATTTCGCATTGTAGGGGGCCTTCTTTGGCGCATAGAGTTAGCCCCACATTTGGTCTCAATACGCTATAGGGACAAAAATCATTGTGTTGGTTCATTGGTCACTTTGGGGAAGGTGGTTACAGCTGCGAGTTTCTTGGTAAATTTGGAAAATTTTAAAGAGAGCGAATTAATTGTTGCAGCTGGTGTAACGGATTTATGTGATATACCCTCTGTTGCACAAACTAGCAGTGTGGCCTGGATACATGTTCCATGTGATTATAATCCCGTAACAGAAGATATGAATATAGCTTTACTGATATTGCGTCAATGGTTTTACTGGAGTGATACAGTACCAACAATACCATTTTGCGGAACTTATTTAAAAGCAGGAGTGGATATACGAATTAGTGGATGGGGTTGGACAACTCCACAAAATGGGATGACTACGAATACACTCCAATCTACTGTCTTGACCACAATTTCAAAGACCACATGTTGGAGTCGTTATAGCAATTAGGGAAGCCTGTCACACGAACAATAATGATTTGTGCTGCGCGTGATAGATCTGATACGTGCCATGAAAATTTTGGGGGACCGAGCGTTGTGAATGGAGAACTTTGTGCAGTGGTACCACATAATCAGGGTTGTTCGGACCCCGACTATCCGACAGTTTTTACAAATTTGAGTAATCCAAGAGTTGAAAAGTTTTTAAAAGTTGCGATGGTGCCACAATTGCAGACTGTGGTTTTCAATCGACTCCCGAGTGAAAATTCACGCGAACTCGGCGGAACGCCCCATTTCAGAACTCTTTTTCATAAACGCTGCAGCGCACGTCAAAACATATAGAAGATATGGTGATATTTCAGTCAGCAGTCGAAATGACGATATATATTTTTGTTTTATCTATAAATAAATATTTGTAATTGCTATTTAAAAAAAAACACATTTTTTTATTGTATGCAATGAAAGTGTGACACCTGCAAAGGCCTTGGTTGTTAGATCAAATTTTATTCTTAGCTTTAAAGTTCCCTCTTTAATACATCTAGTTCGCGGTGTTAAAAGCATTTCTAATACTCAAAGTTATCAGTGCACTGAGCTTCCTTTTACTTTGGCCTCCGGTTATGGCTCCGCGGCCAATATTGACAACTGTTTGTATTGCATCTATCGTGGATCTCGATTTTCTAAATCCAAACTGACTATTTGATAAGCCACCTGGGCTTTCCATGGTCTGCTGCAGGCGCTCACTAATAATACGTTCGAGAATATTTCCTATTGAATCCAACATACAAAGTGGCCTGTATGAAGATGGCTGGTCGGGCATCTTACCAGGTTTCAGCAAAAGAAACAATCTTTGACGTTTCCATGAGCGGGGAAGACGCCTTCTTGGAAACAGGCGTTGAAGAGATCCCTAAATACCGATGTTCTAGACCTTACGCTAATTTAAGAACTATATTTGGCACTCCATCCGGTCCTGGAGACTTACTGTCCGCAACTCTTTATGTTGCATCTAGCATCTCCTGCTCTGTTATTTCTGGGATTGCCATACCTTCGAGAACCTCACGTTGATAAGTCCGGTAATCTTGTATTGGAAAAAGAGATTGTACGATTCTTCTCATTAGTATCGGGCATGTAGGCTGCTCTGATTTCCGCCCTTTAATTTTCGCCATCACCGTTCTGTAAGCCAATCTCCAAGGATCAAGATCAGCACTATCCATCAGTTCCTTGAAACAAGCTCTCTCGCTCTTCTTTATAGTATTTTTAAGCCTCTCTCTTTGGGCTATGTAGGTATTGTATAGCTCATCATATCGTGGCAACGCGCGTGCCCGCTGTGCCCTTCGCCATGCCTGTGCATTGTGGCATTTTCTACGCTTCTCCTCTATTTCCTCGTTCCACCAATATACCGGAGTCCGATTTACTTTTGCGCGACTTCTGGACATGGCATCACACGCCATACCTAATGACTTAGATATTTGAACCGAAAGATCTTCCGCATATGTCTTTCGTATTATGGCATCGCTGCATACAACATAAAATACTTCTAGTTCAAAAAGGTGTTGTTTCCATCTTCTTCTTTGCAGTTGGTTGGAGGCGTTCCTTGGTGCAGTATCCACTAGCGCTAGGTTAATAGCTTTGTGGTCGCTGTGCGTGTAGACGTTACTGATGGACCATTTTGTTTGTGTCGCTATTTCGCTACTAGTATATGTGAGATCTATAATGGAGCCTCTATTGCCAGTGTCGAATATATATTTCCCTGCCTCATTTAGAAGTTCTAGCGCAGGGGTGTAAGGCTTTCGAGAAGAACCCTACCTCTATCGGTAGTTCTACTACTACCCCATACAGTTGACCATGCATTGAAGTCTCCACATATTATAAGCGGGTGCTTTCCCTGTGCTTCTATGGTCATCCCAAGAATCATCTTCTCAAACTCTTTGTTAGTCATGCTCGCTCGGATGTGCATAGCAACTAATAATGTATATTCCTTTGATTATTGCCCACGTAAATCCTACCACTATCGGTGCCATCTTTTCCTGCGGAAGAAGTCTTCCTGGTATCCAAATTGAGGTTTTCCCAGCCGAGTCCGTGAACCAGCCTTGCTCCTGCTTATTTCTGTATAGGGCAATCTGGTTGTTTCCTTCCCGTTGTGGGCATCTAAAACTGCTTGTCGAATGTGGTCCCCCACATAACGCACATTTCGGTACGTTGGAATAGTTCGCGGCTTTATGCCTCCCCTGATCGTATTTCCTGCAAAGTTTTGACCTATCTATAGTCTCTTTGCCCTTCTGGGCTATATGTCCATAGGCCCAGTACCTATAAGAGTATCTCTCCTATTTCACCTCTCTAATTCGACAAGGTACCCATCCTACTCTTATTCTTTGTGCCTTTAGAACAACTTTAGCATCATCCGCTGTAAGGCTTACAAGTGCCGATTTTGTACCGCTGTACCCTGTACGTATTATTTTTATGGCAGTTGAATCAGGCCGTTCTATCCTACATTGCTGATGGATCGCATTGCAAATCTCATCCGGCGTAGTTATCTCATCGAGGTCTTTGAGCTGTAGCTTGATCATTTGAGACTTTGCTGTGACCTTCGCTGACTCCCTTAGCACTGCTTCAATCTCTGCTTGGTATGTGCTTGTTTTCCCCTCTTGGGCTCTTTTAAGCTCCAGCAACAAATCTCACTTTGCCTTTCTTCTAACAGTTTTGACATCACCCCCTAGGGCTATTAATTCATCGCAACTCCTCACTTTTCGCAAAATGTCAGCATACGTAGCGTCTCCAGCCTTCGAAATTATGATTGCATCCGGCCTAGCTTCCTAATCGCCTTTTTGGGTTTGGCGTCTTCTGTGCTTTCAAACTTTTTCTGGTTCAGCAACGCTTGCGATTTTACTCGCTTTTGACTCTCCTCATGTGTTGGCGTAATGTCCTTGGCTGAGATCGTGTGATTGGCTACGGATTTTCCCTTGTCGAATTCTTCCTCGGTCGCTTTCCTGGGGGTGACGAGCTTCCATCCTTAGGTTATCATTCGAAATTATTTTCTTCTTTAGGACCTTTACCTCCAGCGCGGACTCTATGTACAATGCCTTGATTATGGAGCCTAAGCGCTTAATTTCAGCGTGTATATTATTACGCCCTTTAAAAAACTCAAACAGATCATCAATTGATCTCCGTAGCTTGGTCATCTTGTTTTCGATCCCTCCTGAGTGCCTGTTTTAGTCTTATCCTGTCTTGCCCTTGGAGTAACAGCCGGAGAAGCTTCTCGCTTGCCATTGGCTTCCGCTCCTTTTGGTTTTGTCGGCGTGGGCGACGAAACATTTTGACCTACGGCCGACAGACCAGGTCCTTCTGGGGAACGAGGTAGCTTTCGTCCCATAAATGGGTTGAACGTACCTTCCCTATCTTGATTTTTATTTTTATTTTGGTTACTCATTTATATGATTGGGTCCCCACTTGGGGCCGCTATCTTAGTCCGGATGTACAGTCACTTTGAATGATCCCGTGGATATTTATGCGAAGGCAGGGAAGCCACGTGAAGGTTGACGCAGTTCCTTTTGAGAACTGCGTTCAGAGCCAGATCAGGGAGGAAGAATCTCAACCGAACCTGCACCACCAACTTAATGCTAACGGACTTGGAACGTACCCCAAGGCCTGCCAAGTTTTTCACGGAACGGAGACTAATGTCATATTAGCCGGAAAGTCATTTTGACGGATTGTCAAGCCATGTACTAAGTTGTGGATGCTTAAATTACGGGCGGCATCTACGCGCCCCATCACTGGTGGTTCACAGGGTGCTTGAGGCCTTTTAAGCCAAACCCTCCTCGCCAGCGGCTATTGGTCAGGGGCTGCTTATTTGAGTATTCGCAGCTAACCTAAATTAAGAGGCCGTTCACTGTTTGCCGTCAGTGACCCCCTTGGCCTGAGCTCAGCCAAAAGGGGGCAGAAATTACAGTTTATATGGGGTATATACTTTATGTACCACCGATCTGCTATATACGTAAGCATTTGGTGAAATTAGAAGCTTCTAGCTGTTAAAGTGGGGAAGTAATTACGAAAAGCTTTTTATCTGAACAATCGGTTGTGGGGGATATATGGTATATATACTACCGATTTCATCAGTTTTTTCAGACACAATATGTGCAATGGTAAAGTTTACAGCTACAATCTGATAAACTGACGAAGATATGACAAAAGTCCTCTTTTCTGAAAAGTCGGTTGTATGGGGTTTTATCACGGTATCTTAAAAATTGAGAGACTAGTTTGCATACATGCAGACAGACGGACATGGCTAAATCAACTCAACACAGCTCTTGTTGTTGTTGTTGTTGTGGCGATAAGGAAACTCCCCGAAGGCCTTGGGGAGTGTTATCGATGTTGATGGTCCTTCGCCGAATGCAAATCCGGTACGTTCCGGTATCAAGCCCGACCATTTCGGGAACGATTTGTTATGACCACATGCGACCTTCTAAGCTATACCGCCCTTCCACCCCTAGATCCATAATAAGTTAGGGGTCGCCAGAGCCTCGGTTGTTAATGAAACAGGATTCGCCACGGATAGGTGAGGTTGACAATTGGGTTGGAGAAGCGCTGGTTGCGCTGGTAACCCCTTTAAAGGGTTGCGCTACACAACCCCTTGAATCCATTTGGTATTTTAGTCCCCTCTTACGAAAGGCATGCCTACCGCGGGTATATTCTTACCCCCTCGCCGTTTGGGGAAGCTCTTCATCCTGATTTTCTCCTTTAAGGACTTACAGTTTTAAGATTCGTGACAAACTTAATATACCATTTTATTTTCATGAAATGTATAAAAATCATTTTGTCTTGCAGCTTTCCTGAAGTATGCACCCTATTACTATTATTTCTTACAATTCCTTAGACTACAGCTAGTGCGGGACGATCATTTTCAAAACTCAAATTTATAAAAACATTCTAAAGAAACTGTAAACAAGACAGGTTATGCAACTTGGCTATTCTGTCTATTGAAAATTCTATAGTCCGATCTTTAAATTTTTATGATGTTATAGACACTTTTGCGGAACAGAAATCTCGATAAAAACATATTTCTTAATAAATGTGTTATTGAAATTAAAATGTTATTTTTATTTCATAGTAAATACATTCAGGACTCCGCCTTGGGCTAGCAGGGACTACAGTCCATTCTCTCTTGCCTAAGAGAGGAGGCCTATGGCCATTAGTGGGACATATACAACGTTTAATTGAGTTCGCTGAATCTGAAGTTTATTAAAATTAAACGAATTACAACGTGACGATTTTTATGGATAGGGTTCCATCAAAAGAACTTACCACGAGCCCCAGATGCCATAATTACGCCACTGCTAGCCTAGCAATTCACCAATAATTAATTAATTTCTTTCAAAACTTAATAATTCGCCTGAGATAGGGTCAAATATCAAAAGATGTTTGGAAAATTTGCTGTTTTTAAAACTTGTTTATGAAGGAAAAACTTTGAAAAGCTGGAGCAGTGAACATCTTGGTTACAAGGAACAAAGTTGCACAAAAAAAATTTCCTAATCTTTACGAAACTTCACTCGAGTTGATTTTCCACTACACGTCACTAATCGTACGTATTTTATAGTGCAGTTCTACATTTATACTGTGACTTTAAATACCATGCAATCAATATTCTGTCCTTAAAAGCATATCAATTCCAAAGGACTGACTTGTCACATAACTTGCTTTCGTATGGTTGGCAATCAATGATCGTATGTAACGATACTACATTTGATTTTATTGCATTTGTGGCAACGATATTTTCTCTTGGAGTTTTTCGTGGGTAATTTTATATTGTAAAAAAGTGCATGCCAGGATCCCGTCTGATTTTCCTTATAAAACTATATAGCATTGATATTAAGAATACGTATTAAACAGCCTATTTAATCAAAAAAAATTATAATAATAATAAAAAAATTTTTAGTTAAACAAATTAATATAATAATTAATTATTTACAGACCAGTAGAACCAAACATAATATTTTCGATATTGTTTTCTTGATTATACCGTGCCGTTTCGGGAATATTTTCATAATCTTAGGATTAATACAACTATTTAAGAACCGTTTCAGGATTATTTTAGGAACATTTTCGGGGCTATTTCAAGATTTTATAGGATTATTTCGGGACCGTTTAGGGACTGTGTTCGAGATCTTATCGGGGCTGTTTTGGTACAACTGCATGCCTATTTTCATAATAATAACGTCGAGACTGTTTCGGGACTATCCCCATATATTTCAAGATTGTTTTCGAAAGTATGTCAGGATTGTTTCGGGAATCATATCGGAAGGATTGCTACCGAACATTTTTTAGCTATCGTCGGAACCCTCGTTGTTGTCGGAACTTTCAAGATCATTTCAAAACACAAAAAAAATATTTCAGAGGAGTTTATCACTGCGTGCTTATCTCCGCGACTGCGAATGTTTTGCGATTTATTGGGCCACGTAAGTTCGACCAGTGTTGTTGTTCAAAATTTAGTTCACTGCTCACAACTATGGCTTTCTGGCAGTATACAATAGAAATTATTAGCAGTTTGGAAACAATTCAAACTAATTAAGTGCAGCCTTTGTTCTTTTCCTTATTTATTCATTAAAAATATGGTTATTGCACACATATGTACATATCAATTTGATAACACAATTCAGCTGTGCAAACACATACTTATATAAAGAAACGAGTACAATGAAATTTTCTTTTGAAAAATTTTAGCAAAATATGTTGTCAAAGCCGCGTTCATTTTATTTCGCTGAAATATGCGTAAAAACCTTGAATTTGTTAAATTAATAGAGCAAATCGGTTTGTTTAACTAATTAAAAGCTAAGGAAAAATTAAAAGAATCATGACGCAAATTGGAGGAGAAGCTCGGCCTAAAATCTCTTCGGAGGTTATCGCGCCTTACATTACACTATTTTCATCTCAAAAACTCTCTTTGGTTTTAGCTAATTGTAGTTTCACTCCTTTGTTCCATGAATAGTAATTCCTTCACTCCTGTCATATCAATTAATTTAACTTAAAAATAAAATGTATTTTTTTAATTCGAAAAAACTGCATTGTACTATTCACGTAAGCGTGCTTTTCAGTTTATCAGCTCATTTAGTTTATTTATACTCAGCGTGCTTTGCACACAGAGTATATTAACTTTGATGGGATAACGGTTGGTTGTACTGGTATAAAGGAATCGAGATAGATATAGACTTCCTATATCAAAATCATCAGTATCGAAAAACAATTTCACTGAGCCATGTCCGTTCGTCCGTGCGTCCGACCGGTAGCATGATAACTTGAGTAATCGGCTGATAACCACGCCCACTTTTTATATATATAAAATATTGGAAAACACAAAAAACCTGATAATTTAGTATATAATACACCTAGAATGATGAAATTTGACGTGTGGAGTGATACTGAGACTCCTGATAAAAATTTGAAAAAAATGTTTGAAATGGGCGTGGCACCGCCCACTTGAGATAAGATCAATTTTACAAATATTATTAATCATAAATCGAAAATCGTTAAACCTATCTTAACAAAATTCGGTCTAGAGGTTGCCTTTACTATAAGGAATGCTTTGAAGAAAAATTAACGAAATCTGTTAAGGACCACGACCACTTTTATATAAAAGATTTGTAAAAGAGTCGTGGACGAAAATAATAAGATATGTCTTAGCGAAAAAGAGCTTTGTGTCAATAGAATTTTACTTCCTAAATTGAATCGTAACATTAAATTGGAAAACACTACAATTTTTGAAAATGGGTGTGGCACCGCTCTTTTATGACTAAGCAATTTTTTATGTTTCGGGAGCCATAACTCGAAGAAAAATTAACATATCGTAATGAAATTGTGTACACGTATTTTCCTTATAGCAGAAAATATTTCTAGTACAAATGGACGGAATCGGTTGAAGACCACGGCAACTTAGATATGAAACAAGTTTAAAAGGGTTGTAGACTAGAATAATAAGCTAAAGGGGCGGTGCCACGTGTTATGTAGAAAAGTAATTTATCTGAATTTAAATGTACAATTGAAGCTCACGCTGAGTATATAATGTTCGGTTACACCCGAACTTAGACACCTTTACTTGTTTTTACTCTATTGCAAAAATAAAACACATTAGACAGAAATAATCTTTAAACAGATAACTTCATAAGCAGGCCAGCGTGAATAGCCCAAATATTTTATTTTCTTCTCCTTGCGGTCGGGGACGCGGGTAAAAGTTCGTATATACATAAACAAACAATTGCAAAGAAATTTTGTTTTGAAAAAGTATAGCAAAATGCATCATTTCATTTCGCTAGGCTATCAATAAATATATAGGTATGTACGTTTAATTTATTATTTTGGTAGAGAAAAATATGTTCAGCTAATTAAAAAAAACAACAAAAAACAAGTAAGGGTTTCTAAGTTTGTGTGTAACCGAATATTATATATGATATATATCGGAACGATTTTCCGTCATCCCTTGTCAAATTTGGTTTTGAGAATATTATATACTCAGCGTGAGTTTGAATTGTACAGTTCATTTCAGGTAAATTTCTCCTAATTTTCTCTTACAATAAACTTGGTAAGTGAAATATCAGTGATTCAAAACAATTTTTCCCTAAGATATAGCTTATTATTCTAGAATACGACTCTTTTAAATATCTTTTATATAAAAGTGGGCGTGGTCTTTAAGCGATCCCGTCGATCTTTCCTATAAATATTTCCTGCTGTAAGGAAAATATGTGTACCCAACAGTAGTGTAGTGAGGGGGGCTTGCAAGGAGGGCATTTTGCCCCGGGCGCTAGTCACAGGGGGCCCCAAATGGTCCGAAAGCAGAACTTCCTGGATAACTTGTATATTTATTATAATTGATTTCTAGAAAAATTGATTTATGGAAAAAATATTCTATACTAAAAAATGCATGCATATATCCGGAACATTTGCGACAGGTTTGTGGAATAATTGAAAGCAGATAACACAAGTGACACCAGAAGCGAAGCTACAGTTCTAAATTTTAGTTTCATAATGTTCATTTCTGGTATGAAATCTTAAGAAGCATTGATCGTTTGCAGCTCAGATTACAAGATCCGGGGTGTGTGAATTTTTAGAGAAGCGTATCATGATCTTAAATCATTAGCGACTGAACTATCCGAAATTAGAGACACTCTCATTGAAGAAGGAATAAAAAAAGCGAAGTCTCTTTGTGAAAATGGAATATTGATATAGTAAAACGTGTAAGATGGCACCGCAAATGCCCTGAGAATCGGCTAGAAATGTCGGACTTTCCGCAGAATGTGAAATTTCTAGCGTTATGAAGAGTGTTATCGGTCGTCTCCAACAAGAAATACGTACAGGATTTACACGACTAAATTACCTTAATTTTAGATTTGGATTTCCCTTAAATGTTGAAAATGTGTAGAACAAGGATAATAATGACTTAGAAAGAAATTGTAAGAACTTGGGTGAATTTTATAATACAGATTTCTAAGGAACAGAACTTTATATCGAAATATGTGACTTCAAAATATTACTTCGCAGTAGAAAAGAAATTGAACCTAAAACTCCTTTCGAATTATTTACTTTTACTAAAAAATATTTTTCCCCGGGCGCAAGAAAACCTCACTGCGCCACTGGTACCCAATCTTATTACGATCCTTTAATTTTTCTTCGAGTTATGGCTCTCGAAACATAGAAAATTGTTTGGTTATAAAAGGGACGGTACTAGGCCCATTTTCAAAAATAAAAATGTTTTCCTTTTCCCTGTTATATTTTTTCATGGAAATAAAACACCATTGATATAAAGTTCTTTTTGCAAAGATAAAGCTTAATTTATTCGTCCACGACCTCTAAAAAATCTTTCATATAAAAATGGGAGTAGTCCTTAACCGATTTCGTTAATATTTCTTTGAAGCATTCTTTGTAGTAAAGGAAGCCACTCTGTCCAATTTTGTTATGATAGGTGTAGCGGATTTTGATTTATGATTAATAATATTTGTAAAATTCATTTTATTACAAGTGGGCGGTGCCACGCCGATTTAAAAAAAAATCAAGAGTCTTAATATCAGTTCACATATCAAATTTAAACATTCTAAATAATCAGGTTGGCGGCCACCGTGGTGTGATGGTAGCGTGCTCCGCCTACCACACCGGCTGCCCTGGGTTCAAACCCCGGGCAAAGCAACATCAAACATTTTAGAAATAAGGTTTTTCAAGTAGAAGAAAATTTTTCTAAGCGGGGTCGCCCCTCGGCAGTGTTTGGCAAGCGCACCGGGTGTATTTCTGCCATGAAAAGCTCTCAGTGAAAACTCATCTGCCTTGCAGATGCCGTTCGGAGTCGGCATAAAATCATGTAGGTCCCGTCCGGCCAATTTGTAGGGAAAATCAAGAGGAGCACGACGCAAATTGGAAGAGAAGCTCGGCCTTAGATCTCTTCGGAGGTTATCGCGCTTACATTTATTTTTTTATTTAAATAATCAGGTTTTATGTGTTTTCCAAAATGGTGTATATGTAAAAAGTGGGCGTGGTTACCATCCGATTTCCCTCATTTTTAATAGCGATGGGAGATGAGCGCCAAAGAACCCATGTATCGAATTGCAATGTTTTATTCTCAGTATTTTCTCAAGTTATCGTGTGCACCGACGGATAAAGGAACAGATGGACGGACATGGCTAAATCAATTCATTTTTTCATCCTCAGCATTTTGATATGTGAAAGTCTATAATTATCTTGTTTCGTTTATGTCCGTTATGTTACCAAAATTAATACACTCTGTGCGCAAATCACGCTGAGTTTAACAAGATTGACCTTATGTAGCTTTAACTTAAAGTTATATTTATTTTTGTTATTGCAAATTCATGAAATCTCATTTTTTTGTTTACACGACTCAATTAGGTATAAATAGCGCCAACAAAATTAATCTCGGTGTAGTTTATACTTTAAAAGTGGTAGAAAAGATTTTAAAATAAAATGAAGCTACGGACTCATTTCGCGCCTCTTTTTGTTCTGCTTACCTGCATTTTAACCAATACGAATGCACAAGTTGGAATTCCCCGACCCCCATATTTAGTATACATATTTAATGGAGACGCCTGTTGTGAGACCGGTTACTTAGTCAGTCCTAAAGCGGTGGTTGCAAATGTGTGCTTCCTAGAATATGAAATTCTGCGGGATCTCACCGTTCTAACTGGTGGGCAACGACGCAATGTGGAGACGATTTGTGAACATGATAATTATGGTTCAGGTGTTGTTCATGTGGATAGACCCTTTAATCTGGATGATGCAGTGCAAACGATACCAGTTGAAAATATTGTAATACTAAATCCACAAGCTCGAGACTTCATAAAAAATGCGATGAACTCAAGGGTGTAATTATAAATTGACTGGTGATTGGAATATCACCCTAACTCGACTGAGCGCCGAATTTCGAAACATTTTTAGATTGGGCATTTTCGAAACAGCAGTTGAGGTTTGGTAATCTTCCGCTCAGCAGTCGAATTGATGATATTTATTTCTCATATCATGTACAAAAAATTGTTAAAATTCTTAGTAAATTAATATTTTTTATTGTATGCAATGAAAATGTGAAGTATGTAAATGAATTAAGTTGTGAGATCAAACTTTTCCTTTAAAGTTCCCCCGTATATGAGTAGATCATGAGATAAAAACAAAATTGCGGAGTGACCACTTTAAGGCCCTAGCAAACTCCGTGTAAAACAGCTGATTCAACGAATTCTATGGAAGTCAATGTAGTCGGTTATTGAAGCCATAGAATAACGCCTTAGTCATAACGATACCATAGCCATATCCATTATCTATAATATTTCCGCCATATCCATTATCTATAAATTTTTGCGCTGGCGAATTTATTCACATTTCGGGTATTTTATTTTTCCTTTGAAGTTTTTGGTATTTTCTATTTTCTGAAGTTATGACATTTTTTAGGTTAAGGCACCAATAAGCGATATCTATGATTAAGTCAAAATAAGGTTACGAATTGGGCGTTATTAATATGGCAAGTTGTCCAGGGGCTTTAAAGGGTATCCCGAAAATCATCCTGAAATTATCCCGGATGGGTCCCGAAATAACCCTGACGGGATCTTGGACGGATCCAGAAAACCATCCAGAATTGATCTCTGAAGGGTCTGCAAATGATCCCGAGATAGTCAGGAAACAGTCCCGGAAAAACTCCTAAAGCATCCCGGACAGATCCCGAAAATCATACAAAAATTATCCCGGAAAATTATCCAGAATTGATCTCTGAAGGGTCCGCAATTGACCCCGAAATAGTCCTGAAAATGTCCCGAAATTACTCGAAAGAAATCCATAAATTATCCCAGAAGGATTCCCAAATATCCCGGAAAAGGCCGGAATCATCCATAAATTATCCCGAAGGGGTCCCGGAATGAGCCTCATGGGATCCCGGACGGATCCCGAAAACCATCCAGAATTGATCTCTGAAGGGTGCGCAATTGACCCCGAAATAGTCCTGAAAATGTCCCGAAAATTACTCGAAAGAATCCATGAAATTATCCCAGAAGGATTCCCAAATTATCCCGAAAAGCCGGAATCATCCATAAATTATCCCGGAAGGGGTCCCGGAATGAGCCTCATGGGATCCCGGACGGATCCCGAAAACCAGCCAGAATTGATCTCTGAAGGGTGCGCAAATGATCCCGAGATAATCCGGAGAAAGTCCAGAAAAAACTCCGACGGGATGCCGGACAGATCCCGAAAATCATACAGAAATTATACAATAAGAATCCCCAAATAAACCCGGAATAGTCCCGAAATAACTCCGGCAGGATCCCGGAGGGATCGCGAAAACCATCTAGAAATGACCCTGTCAGAATGATCCCCTGACGGGATTCCGAACACCATCTATAAATGATCCCTGAATAGTCCCAAAATAACCCCGACGGGATCCGGACGGATGCCGAAAACTATACATAAAGGATCCCGGAAGAGTCCTAAAATGATCCCGAAAAAGTCCCGAATTGACCCCGACGGGATCCCGGACGGATCCCGAAAACCATCCAGAAATTATCCCGGAAAAGTCCCCAAGTGATCCCGAAAAAGTCCCAAAATAACCCCGACGGGATCCCGGACGGATCCCGAAAACTATACAGATATGATCCCGAGATAGTCCCAAATTGATCCCGAAATAGTCCCGAATTGACCCGGCAGGATCCCGAAGACCATCCTGAAGAGAGAACACAAATAAGGTGAAGGTAATTATAAAAGCATGTTAATAAGGCAGCAGACGCGTTGAAGCGAATGAAAAGTTACAAACAAACAAACATACAGGTAATGCTAGTAAAATGAGGCGGATGGCGGGAGGAGAAGGAGAGTACCACTGACCGTTTTTACAAAATTGTTTAGATCTCGATTTGTATTATCCAGATACCAAAAATTATTGATTTAGGAGAAAATTTAAATTGAGTTATAACAATTTATAGATTTTGCACCAGAGGGGGAGAGGAGGGAGGGGGGAATTGAGGGTGTCACTGCTAACTTTGTAAGCCCTCGACTTATTTGACCCATTGAGGTTGTAATATTGGTGAAGGTCAGTATACGTAAAGTTGTAATGTGTAAAAACTGTTAAAAGGCAATTATTCGAAGGGGCCGTGGGACCTCCTCCGCCCTTTCCATATTCGAAACAAATTTAGCCAGTAAACTATTGTCTCTGTCCCAAAGCACAAAGACAAAAAATACAATAATTAAATTATAACTGTTCCTAGGGGGCGGGGACCTCCCCCATTTTCAAAAAAAATAGAAAATTGGGCTATATGTGTGCAAAATTTCATCCAAATCCGTCCAGCCGTTCTTGCGTGATTGAGTCACAAAGACAAAGTCTGGACATCCAAACATCAAAACATCCAAACATCCTAACTTCTCCTAAACTGTTGAATAAATCACTCCAATATTCTGTATTGCAAAATGGGCTTTATTAGACTACGTTGGGAGTAGTACAATTATACTTCACAATTAAACTCCACTTCACAACTGATAGCGTGTTTAAATCAAACTGATTACTCAGCTTGTGCTGCTTTTATAATCGCGGTTTCCTCGTTCACCCATTTCTCCTAAGGTCTAGTAATTTCGCGAACTTCATGCTTGGTTACCAGCCATATACGTGTGTATTTGTAGTTTATAGCCTCTCACATAGCCATATGCGTGCGTATGCGGTAGTAACTACTTCGACTGGTGACCACATGTGTATGTGTAAAATATCTCTTCGTTGGCTTGTATGTATGTATGTGTGTAAATAATGACTGATGTATTCATGTACACCAGCGTGGCTTGCTTCATGTTTTTGTTGTTGCGTGATTATTTATCAGCTTAGTGATGCTAATATTCGTCACAATATATATGTCGACTAGAAATTGTTAAATGGGAGTATCTTATGCAAATTTCATTGCATTTATTATATTCGTGAGTTTTTGAACGTAAAATTATATATGGCCCCTTTAAAGTTTTGATTTGTTTTGTATTTTTGTTCTATTTCTTCTATAAAACTAACATTTACTGACCTAAAAATTTATCGAAGAATAAATAGAGGGAAAGCTATACGTCTCCACTTATGAAGGGGGGGTTTTGGACAATTAGCCCGGACTTTGATGGCGTATTCGAAGTTCCAGGTATGCAGATTTTGTTTACTCTACTAGACCTAAAACTTGATGTCTCGCAAAGAATATATTTCATTGAGAAAAAATTATCGCGTCCGTAACCCTACTTGAGCGTTTTAAAAGGATATTTCAGATTTCGAAAATATACGGGCATAGGGTCTTTATTTCACCTTCTGTCTCTCATTAAAGGAATGTAAAATCTCCCCTTATCTTCCTTAAGTTTTGCATATTTTAACAAGCATTAAATAATTACTTATATTTCTTGTCGTGTCCGAACCTCGTCATATATGATGATATTGTAACGAATTCTGGGGATTTCTGTTAATTTATACACCTTCTGCTAACGTTCGAATCGCTGAACTGTCGAAAAAATAACTCCAATATTCAGTATTGCAAAATGTTCTTTATTAGCCTACTTTGGGAGTAGTACTTCACAATTATCACGTACTTCACAAAAGCGTGTTTAAATCAAACTGATTAGTAATTCCTCAGCTTGCGCTGCTTTTATACTCTTTGCTGCATCGTCCGCACATTTCTCCTAAGGTCTAAATATTTCACCTTCTAGAACATTTGTATCTCCTGCTTGGTAATTTAGCTATATGCGTGTGTATGTATGAGTAACAACTGATGCGCTTAGCTGATGACTACATATGTGTATGTGAGATAATTTCTTTGCCTTTTTACTTGCTGGCTCGAGGTCATGTAAATTTCTTTGCTTTAAGCCGCTGGTTATGTGTGTGAAATATTCTTCGTCGCCTTGTATGTGTACATGTACATAAGTGGGGCTGCTTGCCGTTTTTGTTGTTGTAATTATTTACTAACAGCATAGTGATGTCAACATTCGCCTTAATACCTATATGTACTTACATTTCTGAGGTACCCACAATTCTTGCTTCAAATATTGTAATATCCGCTCAATCCGCTGCTTATTTTCTTTTATGCAGGTTGAAATACGTGCGAATATCGCATCCGTTTTTTTAACAATAAAATCTTCTATTTCTATTCTTTGTTCTACTTATGCTTACTTTGCTATTCTCACCCCTTCTTAATATTATAAATTTTGTTTTTGCCATGCGTTTTAGATCTTCAGTTCACATAAACTTGATAAAAGATAAAGAGAATCTCCCTGCTTTGTGATTTTGTCGTGGGGAGATGAGCCGAATTCATTAGTTTGGTTCCAATGAAGCGTGATCCAGATACGGATAGAACTTCAACATGCAAATGCAACAACAACGCTGTGATCCTGATTTATATCTAGATCAGTTTCGGATCAACAAGGCGGCTCTGTTGATTTTTATACTCAGTTGAGCAGAGCTCACAGAGTATATTAAGTTTGATTGGATAACGGTTGGTTGTACATATATAAAGGAATCGAGATAGATATAGACTTCCATATATCAAAATAATCAGGATCGAAAAAAAATTTGATTGAGCCATGTCCGTCCGTCCGTCCGTCCGTCCGTCCGTCCGTCCGTTAACACGATAACTTGAGTAAATTTTGAGGTATCTTTATGAAATTTGGTATGTAGGTTCCTGAGCACTCATCTCAGATCGCTATTTAAAACGAACGATATCGGACTATAACCACGCCCACTTTTTCGATATCGAAAATTTCGAAAAACCGAAAAAGTGCGATAACTCATTACAAAAGACAGATAAAGCGACAAAACTTGGTAGATGGGTTGACGTTATGACGCAGAATAGAAAATTAGTAAGATTTTGGACAATGGGCGTGGCACCGCCCACTTTTACAAGAAGGTAATTTAAAAGTTTTGCAAGCTGTAATTTGGCAGTCGTTGAAGATATCATGATGAAATTTGGCAGGAACGTTACTACTATTACTCTATATGTGCTAAATAAAAATTAGCAAAATTGGATCAAGAACACGCCCACTTTTTAAAAAAAAATTTTTTTTAATTCAAATTTTAACATAAAATTTAATATCTTTACTGTATATAAGTAAATTAAGTCAAAATTCAACTCCAGTAATGATATGATGCAACAAAATACAAAAATAAAAGAAAATTTCAAAATGGGCGTGGCTCCGCCCATTTTCATTTAGTTTGTCTAGAATACTTTTATTGCCATAAGTCGAACAAAAATTTACCAATCCTTCTCAAATTTGGTAGGAGCATAGATTCTATGACGGTAACTGTTCTCTGTGAAAACGGGCGAAATCGGTGGAAGCCACGCCCAGTTTTTATACACAGTCCACCGTCTGTCCTTCCGCTCGGCCATTAACACAATAACTTGAGCAAAATCCGATATATCTTTACTAAACTTAGCCCACGTACTTACCTGAGCTCACTTTTTCTTGGTATAAAAAATGGGCGAAATCTGACCATAACCACGCCCACTTTATCGATATCGAAAATTACGAAAAATGAAAAAAATGCCATAATTCTATACCAAATACGAAAAAAGTGATGAAACATGGTAACTGGATTGGTTTATTGACGCAAAATATAACTTTGGAAAAAACTTTGTAAAATGGGTGTGACACCTACCATATTAAGTAGAAGAAAATGAAAAAGTTCTACAAGGCGAAATCAACAGCCCTTGGAATCTTGGCAGGAATACTGTTAGTGGTATTGCATATATAAATAAATTAGCAGTACCCGACAGATGATTTTCTGGATCACCTGGTCCACATTTTGGTCGATATCGCGAGAACGCCTTCACATATACATCTAAGGGCCACTCGCTTTTAAAACCCTCATTAATACCTTTAATTTGATATCCATATCGTACAAACATTCTAGAGTCACCCCTGGCCCACCCTAATGGCGATATCTCGAAAAGGCGTCCACTTATAGACCAAATGTCCACTCCCTCTTAAAATGCTCAGTAACACCTTTCGTTTGATACCCATCGTACAAACTTCAGAGTCCCCCTGTCCCACCCTAATGGCGATTCTCGAAAAGGCGTCCACCTATAGCCTAATGCCCATCCCTCTTAAAATGCTCAGTACACCTTCGTTTGATACCCATATCGTACAAACATTCTAGAGTCACACCTGGCCCACCCTAATGGCGATATCTCGAAAAGGCGTCCACCTATAGAACTAAGGATTACTCCCTTTTAAAATACTCATTACCACCTTTCATTTGATACCCATATCGTACAAACACATTCTAGAGTCACCCTGGCCCACCCTAATAGCGATATCTCGAAAAGGCGTCCACCTATAGACCTAATGCCCACTCCCTCTTAAAATGCTCAGTAACACCTTTCGTTTGATACCCATACCGTACAAACATTCTAGAGTCACCCTTGGTCCAGCTTTATGGCGATATCTCGAAAAGGCGTCCACCTATAGAACTAAGGATTACTCCCTTTTAAAATACTCATTACCACCTTTCATTTGATACCCATATCGTACAAACACATTCTAGAGTCACCCTGGCCCACCCTAATGGCGATATCTCGAAAAGGCGTCCACCTATAGACCTAATGCCCACTCCCTCTTAAAATGCTCAGTAACACCTTTCGTTTGATACCCATATCGTACAAAGATTCTAGAGTCACCCTTGGTCCACCTTTATGGCGATATCTCGAAAAGGCGTCCACCTATAGAACTAAGGATTACTCCCTTTTAAAATACTCCTTACCACCTTTCATTTGATACCCAAATCGTACAAACACATTCTAGAGTCACCCCTGGCCCACCCTAATGGCGATATCTCGAAAAGGCGTCCACCTATAGACCTAATGCCCACTCCCTCTTAAAATGCTCAGTAACACCTTTCGTTTGATACCCATATCGTACAAACATTCTAGAGTCACCCCTGGCCCACCCTAATGGCGATATCTCGAAAGGGCGTCCACCTATAGACCTAATGCCCACTCCCTCTTAAAATGCTCAGTAACACCTTTCGTTTGATGCACATATCGTACAAACACATTCTAGAGTCACCCCTGGCCCACCCTAATGACGATATCTCGAAAAGGCGTCCACCTATAGACCTCATGCCCACTCCCTCTTAAAATGCTCAGTAACACCTTTCGTTTGATACCCATACCGTACAAACATTCTAGAGTCACCCCTGGCCCACCCTAATGGCGATATCTCGAAAAGGCGTCCACCTATAGACCTAATGCCCACTCCCTCTTAAAATGCTCAGTAACACCTTTCATTTGATTCCCATATCGTACAAACACATTCTAGAGACACCCCTGGTCCACCTTTATGGCGATATCTCGAAACGGCGTCCACCTATGGAACTAAGGATCACTCCTTTTCAAAATACTCATTAACAGCTTTCATTTGATACCCATATCGTACAAACACATTATAGAATCACCCCTGGTCCACCTTAATGGGGACATCTCGAAAAGGCGTCCACCGATAGACCTAAGGCCCACTCCCTCTTAAAATGCTCAGTAACACCTTTCATTTGATACCCATATCGTACAAACAAATTCTAGAGTCAGCCCTGGTCTACCTTTATGGCGATATCCTTAAATGGCGTTCATCCATAGAACTATGGCCTACTCTCTCTTAAAATACTCTTTAATACCTTTCATTTGATACACATGTTATACAACCACATTCCAGGGTTACCCCAGATTGATTTTCCTTATTTTGTCTCCATAGCTCTCAACTGAGTATGTTATGTTCGGTTACACCCGAACTTAGCCTTCCTTACTTGTTGAAATTTTTTACAGCATACCCTCTGGTTTTGGTAGCACTTACAGTCATATGCATTAGGGCATCCGATATTTAACATATTTTTCCACTCGAAAACCCATAAATTAAAACTTTAAGTCTGAAAACTAATTATTAAGTCCATAATATAATTACATTACATTCATTTTAAATCATGATAGAATAACTATACATATTTTATATGAAAAATACAAGAACCACAATATTATGTGCAAATGCTTTTTACACAAAGCTCTTGACAGAAGTCAAATTTTTAATATCAGCCTTAGGACGAAAGTTATTTAGTTCAAAGCATTTCTTTTGGTACCTCTCCTGACATTTTTGGACGTGGTTTAACTGCCGAACCCGTTGTTAATCATTAGTACTCTACCTTTTTTTAAGTGCAAAATCCCATACAATTTTAGATGGAAAATATATAGCATTTGTGGCATGGCTTAAAGAACTAATAATACTAGTTATTAGTTTGCTAATTTGTTTTAACTTTTTAAGTAAAATTTTATGGAGCGATTCGAGGAAAAAAATTTGAAAATAACAGGCACCCTATTATGTGTATACATTCGTTGAGTGCTGCAAACTCTCCTAGTACTGATCCTGATCATTCCAATGAGATCTTTCAAATGAGCCTTTGATAAGTCAATAATTCATCTTTTTGAGGCTATAGTTAAATGGGAAACAGTAAAATACTCTAACGAATTTTAAGAAATTCTTGATTATTCTGCACCTTCTATTTTATTTAGACATATTGATCTGTTTGTCTGTCTGTTTGAACGCAAACTAGTCCCTCAGTTTTTGAGATATGTTTATGAAATTTCGTCAGAGGACAAATTTGGTGTTAGATTAGACATTTGTCGGAATCAATCAGATTGGACCATTATCTCATATATCCCCCATTCAACCGATAAATCAGAAAAGGAGTTTTTGTAATATCTTCCTCAATTTTAGCAGGTTGAAGTTTCAAATTCCAACAAATACGTTATATATTTTTCAGATAAGTGACTCATGGTCATAACTATCCCAAGTAGACCATAAGAAACGTGAAACTTTGTATCCTCACACAAAGTACCGATCTATTTTTATTTTATATTTGTCGAAAATGTCGCTTAAGTTTGTACATCTGTTCTCTATATATTATATATTGTCACGGATATTAGCATCACTAAGCTATACCATCACTAAGGCGATGCTAAGGCCATACTAAGCGATATTTACGTCAAGAATCAAATCATGTATACACATATATAAGGCAGCCGAGAGATGTCACACACAGATGCATTTACTTATACGCCTATGTGCGCGCGAGAGACTGTAAACTACAAACATTCACATCAATAATTCAATCATTATGTCCACACATATGTAGGTACACGCAGCTGAGAAGCAAGGCACATCCAT
>JARSSU010041637.1:0-42018 GCA_029619165.1 Eurosta solidaginis
TCGAAATGCTGAAAACTTTATTTAAGTCTATCAGATATACAATTCATTAGAATTCATTAAGAAATTTACTTACACTTTGTATTTATACTGGGCCCATGCGCTTTCGTTAACAATCAAAATGGAAAAGAACTAAATTTAGTATAACATGACAGATGTAAATTAGCGAGTATAAATTGGCGATTAAGAAGGATAGAGGATGAAAGTAAAAGGCGAAATGGGTTGCCAACGCGACTTTTCGCACCACCCCCCTCCGTTAATCTCATGCAGCTCCATGCAGCCTCTACGTCGAGCTTCGCCAGCTTTACTATCGGTCGCGTGCACGATTCGTTCGCAGTCTTTACTACTGCGCTTCGAGCCTGGCCATCTTTACCGAAATGGAGGTCAATCACGATTCCTTTAGCCCACGTATTTCGTTTCGAGTTTTCGTCCGCAATAACTACAACGTCGTTTAATTTAATTGGATTCGGCGGTGCCTGAAACCATTTTGCCCGTCTTGTAAGGCAAGGCAGGTATTCCCGAACCCAGCGCTTCCAAAATTGATCGGCCAGCTGACAGGATATTCGATAATTTCTACGAAGCGAAGATCCGGAGTCGTCGAAGTTCTTTGCCGCACGAATTCCACTGGAACAACCGATAAGAAAGTGGTTCGGTGTAAGAGCTTCGTGTTCGGCGGATTCGATCGGAACATAAGTTAGTGGTCGCGAATTGATTATATTCTCGACGTCGGCTAACACTGCCCGTAGTACCTCCTCACGCAAACTCGCACCCGGAAGAAGGTCCATCAATATCGACTTCGTTGAACGTATCATGCGCTCCCATGCACCTCCCATATGCGGCGAAGCTGGCGGTATAAATACCCACTCGATTTCAGGATACTTTCTCTCTAAATCCTCAGATGATAACTTTTCGATTTCAGTCAGGATAAGCTTGCTAGCAACCCTAAAATTTGTTCCGTTATCCGAGAGAATTCGCTTAGGTACGCCGCGACGGCTCACAAATTGTTTTAATATTAAGAGGAATGACTCGGTAGATAAAGACGGCGAAATTTCGATGTGAACTGCTCGAGTGGTAAGACATGTAAATAAGGCGCACCAGCGCTTTTCCCTCCTGCGTCCAACGTCCACATCAATGGATCCAAAATAGTCCACACCGGTAAATGTAAAGGGTCTGGTAAATGATGATAGGCGTTCAATGGGTAGGGCGCCCATCTGAAGAGGTTGTGGTCTAGCTTTGCGATTGCGACAGGTTTGACATTTGGCCGCGCATTCTTTTACCTATCTTCTCAACGCAGATATACAGAACTTTTGCCTTATTTCATTTAAAACGATTTCTTTGAAGTGGTGATGAAATGTCTGATGATAATAATTTACAATTAGTCGAGTCACGTCGTGATTTCGCGGGAGAATAATTGGCCGCTTCGAGTCGATCTCCACAGCATCGATTTTTTCCTTTACGCGGAGTAAACCCGTCATATCGAGGTACGCACAGAGTTTGAAGAGGGGAGATCTTCTAGTGACTCGTCCATCCTTATTCAGCTGGCTGATTTCTTCACCATAAACATCTCTCTGACATTTAAGCATCAATGCGAGCTCAGCTGTGACCAGGTCGTCCATCTCGATAAGCTTCTTCACCGCTTGTGAGCATTGCTTACCCTTTGTAACTAAACGAATGAATCGTAATACAAAGCGCTGAGTGGTGCGTAATTTCTGCCAAGAACTAAATCTTCTTGCGTCTGGCGTAATTACGGATATCTGAAATGGTATAATATTCTCAGAAGCGGCGTGGTGCAACGCATCTATCATGTCGCCATCGTCATTTGAAATTATCGTTTCAGGCCAATGCGGCTCATCCTCGAGTAAAAACTTAGGTCCGCTGAACCAACGCTGGTTGCCATCGAAATCACGGTTATCATTCCATTTAGTTCCTTCGTCCGCGATATTTTCCCGAGATGGCAACCACGTCCATTCCTTGATGTTGGAGTCTTCAAGAATTTATCCTACTCTCAACGCGACGAATTGATTAAACTTCCTGGTGTCGGAGCGCAGCCAAAACAAAACGTTCTTGGAATCAAACCAGAAAAGTCGGCAGTTTACCTTGATGGACAATTCTGATTCTATGAAGTTACCTAGTCGTAACCCTAAAACCGCAGCTAATAGCTCAAGCCTTGGCACGGAAATTGGTTTCAATGGCGCGACGCGAGTTTTCGATGCTACGAGAGTGCAGCATATCTGGTTATCTGCTTCGGAACGTATATAGGCAAGTGCTGCGTAGGCTTTCAAACTAGCGTCTACGAATATATGGAGTTGTATTTTCTTGGTTTTACCAACCAAGAGGCGGCGGGGAATTTGTATATCATTTATCGATCGAATACGTTTTACCCATTGTAACCAGCAGTGACGTTCATCTTTTTTTATTGGATCGTCCCAGCTGACTCCAGAGCGCCACACGTCTTGTAAAATAATCTTTGCTTGAATGATAACGAAGCCAAGTAGACCGAGTTTGCTTATATGCGTATGCGTTCGATTCTTTTCTTTCAAAGTATAAGTTTCGAGTGGATCGAAAATCGTCATTATGGTGCGCAGAATTTGACGCTTCGATACGATCGCGTTAGGATCAAAGGTTTCCTCCGAAAATCGTTCAAAAAATGTCAGTTCATCTGAATTTGGCAACCAAAACATCCCAAGTACTTTATCTATTACGGCTTCTGGTTCATCAAAGCATTTATTACGTGCGGTACGACTAGCATCGAGTGCCGACATCACCGACTTGAGTTGGATACGCAATTTCTCATTTCAAAACCGCCCTCTTGATTCCAACGAACGGTAGTTGCAAGAGAAGCTAAGGCGTTTTCAGAATCAGCGCTCTGAAGCCAGTCATCGACGAAAGTATTTTCGATAATAGCCTGAACGGATTCAGGGTGTTTGTCAGAGAATCGTTCAGCGTTTACATAATTTGCTAAAGACGGAGAACACGAAGCACCGAACGTCATCACGTTCATCACGTATACGTCGTAGTCGCGGGATTGATCGCCATTCCGCCACAGGAATTTTTGCGCTTCTAGGTCTTCTGTTACGACCTTGATTTGATGGAACATTTCGCGTATATCTCCGCAGACTGCGAAATGCCGTTCGCGGAAGCGCAGAAGTATTCCCATCAAGGATTTTAATAGATCTGGTTCTTAAGTAACATGTCGTTGAGCCCTATGCCCTTAACCTTTACCGCAGCATCCCAAACCAATCTCATTTTATTTTTGTTAATATTTAAAACTGTAAAAATGGGTAGATACCATGACCTCGCGCTATCCATTATCTCATTTTTGGCTAGCTTTCTTACGTACCCCTTTTGTTTGTAATCTTTTATTTTATCAACTAAAAAACGGTTTAGTGACACATCCCTCCTCATTTTGCTATCCAGGCATGAAAGACGCCTGATTGCCATAGGAAGGGAGTCTGGAGGTTGAAAAACATCTTATTTCCAAAGCAGTCCCGTTTCCCTATTTTTTTCCGTATCAAGAAAACGTGTAGTCGTTTTCATAATTTGAAGAGCGCGCTCATCGTCATCAGAGATGAGAGGCTTCGTTGGCGCGTACACTCCTATTGATTCGATTGAAAAATATGATTTCATCTCCTGGTCCATGCGGCCTTCTACAGATGCACTGCACTCACAAATATGAAGCAATGAATGTTTGGTGGAGCTATGTGCATCGCGTCCGTATACGCTCCAACCTAGACGGCACCTAGCAGCGATAAGATGTGACTCAGTATTTTCTTTTATTTCCATAGGGACCCCAATTTTCACGTTATCTAGACCTATTAAAATTCGTGCCCTAGATGCTTCATATGGTCGAATAGGCAGAACCGTTAAAATGTGCGTGATTAGTAATCGCGTCTTTGTGAAGTGACTGCAAAGGAAGCCCGAGATTTACGATGGTACCAACATTTGAAAGTGTATACTTTTGAGAGGGTTTATCAATGGGGGAAATATCAAGGTTAAAAATTTTGAGTCTACTTCGCTTTGAGTGATTTGGTTAGTCCAGCGCAAACATAAGGAACCAGTTGGCCCTTCCAAATTGAGATCTTCTGCTAGTTGAGTCTCAATCAACGTACACGATGCCCCCTCGTCGATCAACGCAAACGTATTTATTGATTTCGTTTTACTATAAAAAGTAACTTCCACATACCTGAAAAGTTTTTTTTGTTGTTCTTTCTCAGCTGTATTACTAGGCTGGTGGTATAACGTTGTTTGCTCTCGCTTTTCAACCGCTTCCGAAGTTGTAGTGTGTAGTAGAGGGTGATGAGCCATTTTACAGCCTTTAGAGGAGCACCGCCGAATGAAGTGTGGCTTGAAGCAGCGCAAACATAATCTCTTTTCACGTATTAATTTCTACCTATTACTTGCAGAGAGCACAATGAATTCACAACAATCGGCAAGCTTATGACTGGCACTACATTTTACACCGCTATTTGTCTTGTCACTTGACGTAACTTCGTGTACCATTATTCTTGCCTTATGTGATTCGCGACTGCCCTTTTTCGTTTCGCTGTTGGTTTGCAAAGACGCTGGCGACAACGGCTGCAGATACGTCACTTGGTTTGCACATATGGCGAGACTGAAAAGCCACTCATCAAAGGCAGCAATATCAGTGCGATTCAGCGACATGCATCGCTGCCCCCAACTCAATCTTTGACTGCATGGCAACTTAGAGACTAACTCATTGAGTAGAACTGGGTCGTTTAAATAATTTGTTAAGCCGATTGCTTGCATCGTAGAGCAATAATTTTGCACGGCTAAAGAAAATGATACGAGTGTTTCTAATTTATTCGGCTGGACCGCTGGCTCCTCTCTCAGTTTACGCTGCATTGCCTGATGGATGACATCTGGTCTGCCATATAACATACGGAGGGTGCTGATTGCTAACCCAACAGTTGACGGAACCATCAGTCTCCCACGAACTGCTTCTAAAGCTGGTCCCTTAAGGCACTTTTGCAATCTGATGAGGTTTTCCTGATCGCTGAATCCGCACCGAATTGTTGATTGCTCGTAGTTGGTAATAAATAATGGCCAGTCTTCAGGTCGACCTGAAAACATTGGAAAATCTTTCGTGAGCACTTGACGATTTGCTATGTGCATAGCTGTTAAATTAACTTCGGCTGTGCTAGACAATGCACAGCTGTATGGAGTAGTATTTAACTGCACTCCGAATTGCGTAGTTTGATTCGGCATATAATTCCGGTACGAAAATCCTGCTGCGCCAGTAGAAGTAAATGGGTGGTACATGGAAGTGTACGAGGTAAATTTCTGAGTAGCTGGTGCTACATTGAAAAACGTCGAATTTGAGGTTAGGTTGGGCAGCATGGTTGGCATGGTACCAGATGAAGAAGTGGCATAAGGAAATGTCAACACATTATTGAGGTTAGGGGAGACATTGTGCATGCTGGACGGTGCAAATATACGTGTTTGTTCCATAGTGTGAGAACCAGTGAATGTATAAAACGGCGACGAGCCGTACAATGAAGAAAGCGTGTTACTCGTTGTTCCTAGGTTACCCGTTGGTACAAATTGAGCGGATTGTTGGACGGGCGTAGATGCGTGACGATTAGGCGCGGTGCCGGTGGTGGGTGTGGTAATACCTACGCTGGCGGCATGGTCGAATTTGTCAGCCTCATCTGCGGGAAATTCCTGCTGGTTTCCACTCTGCGCGGGCGATGTTAGAATTCATCAAGAAATTTACTTACACTTTGTATTTCTATATATTCTTTTATAACATGACAGATGTAAATTAGCGAGTATAAACTGGCGAATAAGACGGATAGAGGATGAAAGTAAAAGGCGAAATGGGTTGCCAACGCGACTTTTCGCAACAGTAATCAAACATTCCTTTTTCTATTAGGTATATAATTCATTCTTGTTTAATACAAAGAGGTAATTTTTTATAATTTTCTTTTTGTTGTTGTTAATTCTCTCTCTTATTTTGAATCGCTATTATCTACGTAGTAGGCAGTGCGTTATTCGCGCCGGCCTGGAAATACGGTTAACTAAATAACTTAATAACCAAGTTGACGTTTATAACCACATAGTGTACACTTTGAAATTTCTTTTCTTTGTAGTTAAAGATAAGAGACTAAACTAGAGAGCTCTGTGCGGATATAATGCAATGAGTTGTCTAAAGAAAGGTTGCTGACATTTCAATGGAGCGAAAGGAAATGTATTATGTTTAAGTGGAAATTGTCTAATTGTGTTGTAGCCTTATGTTTAAATATGTTTTTATATTAATATTTATATGTTGTTGCAGAGTCGAAAATAAAAAAATTAAGAGTACAAATACGTATATTTTGCCGTATCCGGAACGAACTTACCGCTTTAACCGTAGTTATTTGTTGTCGTAGTCGGTAGGTTGTTTTAGACTGTAGGTTGTTGTTTCCGGGTAGTTATTGTTGCCGGTAGGTTGTTGTAGCCGGTAGGTTATTGTTGCCGGTTTATTGTTGCTGCCGGTGCAGTCAGAGGCCGTTGGTGTGGGCCTCTGCTGTTTTCTTGTTGTTGTTGGTTATGGCCAGAGGCCGTTGAGGTGGGCCTCTGCCTTTTGTGGTCGCTGCCGGTGCAGTCAGAGGCCGTTGGTGTGGGCCTCTGCTGTTTTGTTGTCGCTGTTGGTTATGGCCAGAGACCGTTGAGTTGGGCCTCTGCCTTTTGTACGATGCAGGGTGATGGTGTTGGCGCCTTTTACTTTTGCCCTGGGTTTCTATAATTTCATAATGGCGGTAGTGTGCGCGCGGGGATTTTTTGGATACTATCCAATGTACACGTACGCACGTTGACACCCTCTTCCACGCAAGTAATCCCAAGTCACCCAACTATGTAGTTGTTGGATTTTTGGTTAGCAAACCACGATCTCAATCAGATTCTCTCCACTTATTGCAGGACAACGTTTCGATGTTGGTACAACGTCGCACGAGGACGACAGCGTTAGCTCCCCGAAATTCGCAAGAAGCTTGCGGTAAGCTAACACCCTTTTTGTTTGGATTTATCGCTCTATTAAGGAGTAAAACAGACGTTATACTGAAGGTTTCATATAATACCTCAGTTGGCCTTCAAACAATACTCACTTCCACTTCATCGATATGTACTAGCTGGCGCAATAGCTTGGCGTGAATTTTCTCTGTGTGTTTTTTGTTGGGTGTAGAACCTCTTTAATGCCAATTTCCGCTCCGACGATTCTCACGTGTCCCTTATTTCATAACACACGCATACAATCGGAAACTAATAATTCATTTACCTATTCATTTACCCAAAAATTTAAAACTTTCAATGTAGGCCGCGTTATTTGAATTTCCTTTCTTTACTTGTAATATAAAGAACTTTTCTTTTATGCTTCCCGACACAACAATTTTTTCGTTGTTCCGATGATTTTCCCCATTCCATCATAGTAATGGAAAAACGCAGTTGTCTAACTGTGGTGGCGATTATCGAATGGCTCAATGTTATGGTTACACATGCCGCGTTCCGACTGTCAGAACCTTTGTGCTGATGTTAGGCGAATGTACCCTGCAAAAATCTTGTGACCAAAAACGCACACATCCACACGAATTTTTGACAGGGGTGGCGATTTGGAATGAAAAATTCTCCAAATGAAATAGCATGTTGACAAATTTAGCTTTGCCACAATGTATCGTGCTCTCTCGCACCTACTATATTCATAGGTATTGTGAAATATGTCATTTTTGTGTGGAAAAAAATTTTCAGCGAGTCCGCCATTTTCCGCGAATTGAGCTGCAGGCCTGTGCTAATTTTGGAGCATTAAATTAAATTAAAATAACTTAGCGATGTTGGATGTAAGTGTTTGGAAAGTGAATTTAATATGTATTTATGTTTGTAGTTATACAATATTACAAATTCTAATATTTTTCCAGAAAACAATTGTTGCACTTCGTGCACGCCTCCGACAAATGGAATCAACAACACAATATGCTTCGTTGCCGGGAAATCGAGCACAAATGGAAAAAAGTAACCAACTCCAAGAAACCACCAACGGATATGCCTGCAGAAAAGTGGTTAACGAAATCTTACAGCGTAATAGGGCCCATACATTACACCAGCTTGCATGCACAATCATGTGATTGCACAATCATGAATGAAGCATATACGATGCCATCTTGATTGTACAATTATCATTTGTTTAGAGGCATTCAGCGTGTTAAGATGAGGATTTTGGTTAATAGATATGGATGACGATGTTATTTGTGCAGCAATTATTATTGCTATTGTCTTTAAAAAAATAAATGTCTTTAAAAAAAATAAATAAATAAAAATAATTTAAAAATAATAAAATGGTATAAATCTAAAAATTCACTCCAAACCTGTTTTTCTTTTGCCATGTTTATTATGCGTTGTTGATGTTCTCTCAAAATATTTAAGTCGACTGTGCTAATTTCAACACCCACGACGCCATTCTGAGTGCACAATCATAAAAATATCAAACTCGTTTTGATTTAGCACAATCGGCTGGCACAATCACACCACTGTCCCACGCACGGTCAATCAGCTGGCGCAATCACATGATTGTGCATGCAAGCTGGTGTAATGTGTGGGCCCTATAAAGAACAACGTAAAGCTCACCGACAAGAAATAGGAAAAAGAAATACTGCAGCGGCTCAAGAATGTATGCGTATTATTTCTTTATTGGCCGACAATGATAAAGATATCGATACATTTGCCGTAAACGACAATGATTGGGATGTGTATAAATCAATAAATAAGGATAACGAAAGCGGCAGTAAAAGCACAGAGGATAAATATAATAAGAGCCGTCACTAGTTATTTTTTAGGCATTTACTCGATGTAAACTGTGAGGTAGTCGCTACTTTTGTTTTATGAGGGACATTTTTGAATTGCCTTCCATTTATCCATGCGGTGTTGTCACTTTATGCAAACTTGTTTTTTGGAAAGAGAATTAAATAATTAATTAAATACGGTCGGAAAAATTAACACAAATACCCCATGAAAATGTATAGAAGACATTTATAAACATCTCGCCCAAAAAAAACGTAGCGACTACCTCATAATTTACATCGAGTAAATGCCTAAAAAACGAGTGACGGCTCTTATTATATTTATCCTCTTTGACGTGACTAAAATTTAACAAGGGGAGTGACCGCACAGTGACGGTAAAATGAATAGTCAGATGACGTGGAGCGCTTTTGCAGGGTAGGGGAAGCATACCATTTGCAACTCTTATGTCGTGGGAGCATTATGCGCTAATTTAGATGGATTTGTTAATAGAAGTAGTTTTAAATGCGATGGGGCAATTTTTCTAATAAAAGAAAATTTGCCGCCACGCCGTATTTAGTTATCAATGTGTTGTTTACATCTGCGCCTGCCATCTCCGTTTGACAATCTCTATGCCGGAACAATGAAAGAAACTCAAGTCAGCTGATGAGGTGAGCCACCTACAAAATTGAGCCATGTGATATTGAAAAATCGTCAACGTCATTGGAATTTTTTTTGGCGATGCCACTAGTATGAAAGAAAAAAAATCGTTTTAACCACCCCAGGCAGACACGAGTGAGGTGAATCCTGGGCCCGAATCGTAACATACGATCACGGATCGGCAACCATACGAAAGAAAATTACGTGATACATCAAACGTATAAACAATTCACAATAAATTCTACGATCCACATTAGGTTTAATTGTGTTTTTAGCTCACAATAGATTTTGAACTGTCAAATTGGTTGCCAAAATATAAAAAATAAAGTAAATAATTGCAATGGATCAAATTTTATTGTTTTGTTTGAGCTCCAGTAATAGCGAAGGCGATGAAAAGCTAGTCCAAAGGCGGTTAAGAGAGCGCAGTAACCCTTTGGACTTATCGAACAAAGCGTAAGCATATCATTTATGTATTATTCCTTCGTAACAAAAAAATATTGCTGTTTCTTGAAGAGATTTCGCTTAACTTAAGAAGCTTTTAGTTGCTTTCTGGAGAAGTTAAATTCGAAGCAAGCCGATGCCAAAGCGGGTGTCACGCCATGAATTCCGCCAATATTTTCTTTTAGCTGGGATTAATCTTGTTTGATTTCGGCCTTTGTTAATAATAAGAGTTTGAAATTTGTTAATATATTTTACTCGTTCATCTATTTTAACAATTTTCTTACATTTTCATTGAAATTTGTATTTATACGATCGCCAGTTTGTATTCGAATGAAAGTCGAACGGAACGTGAACGTTCAGCCATTCGTTACGTGTGTTGCGATCCAAATTACTATCGAAGTAGTACGTTCACGTATGTCATAATCCGAAAATTATATTTTTACGTGACGAGTTATACGATCGCGGATGTTATGATTTGGCCCCTGACCTTTTCAATGACTGACCAACTAGTACGTTCAAAGGGCGAGTCTCCCAAGTGGACATAACAACCTTATGGGCGACATCCCGAAGTTGAACGAGGCAAGCCGCAGTTTGAATGCAGCCAAAAATAGCTGAAATTATGCGAACGTGAGTCCCATTGATTATAACCCACTTCTCCTGGGAATCCTGTTTAAAATAAAATACGAATTTGTGTAAGCGCTTTGCTCCTCTGCAGTCATTTGGATTAATCCACTTCGAACGATGCGCTCCTCAATAATATCTTAAAACTAGTACGTTCAAGGGCGAGTCTCCCAAGTGGACCATAACAACTTATGGAGCGACATCCCGAAGTTGAACGAGGCAAGCCGCAGTTTGGATGCAGCCAAAATAGCTGAAATTATGCGAACGTAGTCCCATTGATATAACCCACTTCTCCTGGGGAATCCTGTTTTAAAATAAAATACGAATTTGTAAGCGCTTGCTCCTCTGCAGTCATTTGGATTTAATCCACTTCGAACGAATGCGCTCCTCAATAATATCTAAAACTTCTTTAATAACTATACATGTTGAAGGTTGTACCAGTCCAACACTTAAATCATTTCCAGAGCATTTTTCATATCTGGAATCAGCAAGAAATCGGAGTGTAGCGCATAAATTTAAAATAGCAAGGTACAGCCATCCCTCGAAACACGTTGTTGGAAGTGGTCCTTCATCTCGTTTAGTAAGGAACAAAATTCTTCCATACTAACCGAAAATAACCCACAAATCTGCAAAATAACTTTCATTTAAAGCTCGTCAATTGTCACTTGAACGTGTAGTTGATTGTAGTGATCACGCCAATTTTCCCGTATTCGTAATTTTGTCACCAACATTTTCTTCGTTGTAAAATAAATCTAAGCTAATATCCATTTGCTATTTTAAAAAATCTCTTTTGCAAATACTTAAAATACCGCCACAAATTGATCAGCTATACATGCATTTGTCAAATCATCACTTTTTTAGGTTGGCAACACCAATTCATCTTCGACTGAAATAATACAGAAATCACCTACCCAGATTGCGCATTTACGAGTTCAAAATTGTTTCGTTCTGCGCATATACATCACAGTTGCCTGCTTGAGCGAATGAAGGAAAGAAAGAAAAAACAAGAGCTGAAGGAAAATGACATATGAATAGCCCATAAAAAACAGCTGATCTTTTGTTTACATGCGCAATGCGTAATCTTCTGTGTGTGATTTGTGGAAATAATACACAATTCACACACATAAGATTGTGCATTCACGAGTTCAAAATGCTTCGTTCTGCGCAACTACGTCACAATTGACTTCTTCAGCGAATGGAAAGAAAGAGATAAAACACAAGAGCTAAAGGAAAATTACGTAAAAATTGCCTTTAAAATAATGTTTACATGGGCAATGCGCTACCTTCTATAATTCCATCATGGAAATAATACCCATGGCGGAACCATACAAGGTGATATACCTACAAATATAAATAAAAGTTCTATCTGCTTGGTTCTTGTAAATTCGATGGACTAATGTCAAAATCGCAATGCGCCGGAAGTTGATGTATCAAATCAAATAAAAGAAGTACAAATCAGCTGCGTTTAAAAGCCCCGACACATAAGCAGTTTTTCATATAGATGAGTTTAACACAAGCTTATGCATTATGACTAGATTGCACGTATTTTTATGGAGAACGGCAGAATGTGCGACACTGGCGCCATCTGATATGGAAAAGTAGCCAACTCCAAACATGTCCGACGGCGGCAATAGAGGTGCTGCTTGAGTTAACGCCTCTACATATAATAATTGAGCAGGCAACCAGGAGTACTTTAGTAAACATAGCTAAAGAGGGATGTGGAAGAGGCAAAGTGATACAGTCACGGAGCATGGCGAAGCTGTAAGAGCAGATTCCTCTTATGCAACTTCCCAGAGATGACACGAGGAGTATAATTTAAGTTTGAGAAGCGCTTCAAAATAGAGGTGTGGAACAAATGTGCGTGGGACACCTACAGGATTGAAGCGCTTCACTAGGAGCAACACTATAATAAACTATGTACACCAATGGCTCGATGACACCGGAGGGCATAGGGTGGGGATCTCGGCCCGAACCAAAATATCCTACCACCTCGAAATATATTTTGGAGTTTTTGCATTCTATCATAATTGACATTGTGCTTAAGAAAAGGATAGTGAGAACAATATTCAAAATGTGGTTTAACGATCGTGTTGTAAATATTTATGCACACATAGTTGAAACTTGTTTCCATATTCTTTAACGAATTAATCTTTTTAGCTATGCAAACATAATCTATATGCAGATTAAACTTAAGTTTGCCATCAATAATAACTCCTAGATACTTTATCTGGTCTACTCTCTCTCTCATATTCACAATTTATAGAAATATTTTGTTGAGATCTACATTGATCAACATCCATTTTGTCTCTTTACATTAAGTTTTTAGTTTTTCATTTTTAATAACTTTCAACTCTGATATGTCTGCTATTGAGTTTATCTATACACTCATCACCTGAATTAGCTGATATATATATATAACGTATCATCAGCGAACAACATACATTGATTCTGCAAGACTTTTCGATATCGTTAACGTAAATTATAAATAATAATGCACCTAATGTAGAGCCCTTTGTGGCACACCAAGTTCGCCAAATAGTGTTCGATACACATTCTCCCACCTTAGTCGTTGATATCTGCCAGTAAAATAGCTTTCAACACCATTGAAGCTCGGCCCGGTATTCCGATTGTTGCAGTTTTTCTTATTAATATTCCTCTTCCAAGGTTTCAAACGCTCCTTGAAAATCGGGAAATACTGCTGCTATTGTTTTTTTCTATCAACATGTGTTTTCCATTTGCTACTCACTAAATTTATGAGTGATTCCAGCTATGTTTTTTTCTGAACCCAGATTGATATCGGAGAATAACTCGTTCTTTCAAAATATTGCACAGTTGCTCATGAACAATTGTTTCAATGATTCTACTCCACTATCCATGTGCTAATTGGTCGAAGATCTTTCTGGCTTGATCGCGTTCTTTACTTTCTCTATTGCACCAACTCTGGATTCTGTTCCAATTTTCTGGGACTATGGCCTTTCGGTGGGATGGTTCCTTAATGCAGGGGGGCGGCGGGCCAATGTATTTGGTCTACATATTCGAAGGGGACGCCGTGCAATGAAAAGTCGCATGCGAGACCTGTAAGGCATCCGGGACGTGTGTGTAGGCACAAGACAACTGTTGCACCATAACGTAAGTGTGATGCTCAGTCTGAAGCGTGGGGTGGATGTCGGAAGTGGGGGACAAACATGCTGTCCGAGTCGTGGCAAGCTCCTCGAGGGCGGCAGTCTATAAATATGTGTTGTGCCCAATTACACATTCACAAAGGATTGCTCTCTATGATTCTCCTTATCCGCTTATCAAACTGTTGTCGTGTGAATAAATCTCTTTCATTCATGATGCTCTAGCACGCGTGTCGTGCGTGGACCGGTGTGTGCATTGGTGACTACGGTATGCACGAAAGTTTACTTTTGTTAGTTCGTTATAAGCGGTGTGTGTGAAGACTCCATTTTTTGGGAATTGGGTGTGCCACATATGACTGGTGGATGTGCGTGGCGCAAAGGATGCGCATTGGTTTCTCAGAATAGTGATTAAGACGACCTAGCGAAATCTGCATTGTGTTCTGTTAGTTTTTAGACATAAGTCTGTCGTTTCCTTACGTTGTGTATTCAGCCCAATCAACGATTCGGGGCCAACAGCGCGGGGAGGCAGAATGGGCGGGTAGGGCACGCACGGAGGATGGGAACCAGGCACAGCTGAGGGCTTACGCGTGAAGATGGTTTTTTGGACCTGGGAGGCCACGGAGTTGTTGGGTGCAGCCCCAACGCTCACCACCCAACACAAACAACGCAGCTATTTTTTAATTTTAAATTTTATTGTATTTTGTCTTTTTTTTAATAGTTCAATAAAATGTTTTTAATTGTTTTATTGTTTGTTTTATATAAATTAACACTTATTAGTTTTTAGCGTGTTCACTTCAGTCGTGTAAAATTGATTGATTAAAAATATGTATCTCTTGTGCAAGCCGCGCACAGCCGGGTTGCATTTTCGACATCAGCTTATGTGTGCTTGATGTGTTGAGTTGACCGTGGGGTGCCATTACATCACCCTCTTTTGGAAAAGAAGGAGTCGGCAGGGTGATCAATTCTGCGGCTTCTCTTGCCCAAAATCAATTGATGTGTAAGATGTTTAAATGGATGAACTCAAACACATATCAGCTTGTTTCAATTAATAATAAGTACATTTAATTTTTACAATGCTATTGAACCTATTTAATATGTAAAAAGAGTTTTAATTAATGCTGATTAAATTTATTATACAATGTTATTGAAAAGATATTTTTTTGCATTGCATTGCACTATGCAAATATTAGTTATATGATATAATATATTATATATACAGATTATGTATAAATTTTGATACAAAATTCAGTTCATTTTTGTACTATTATTTAACTATAGTAAAGTTTTGTAAAGTTTTAATATCATAAAAGTACATATATTCTTTTTTTTAAATTTAACAAGGGGAGTGACCCGCACAGTGACGGTAAAATGAATAGTCAGATGACGTGGAGCGCTTTGTGCAGGGTAGGGCAAGCATACCATTGCAACTCTTATGTCGTTGGGGCATTAGGCGCTAATTTAGATGATGTGTTAATAGAAGTAGTTTTAAATGGATGGGGCAATTTTTCTAATAAAAGGAATTTGCCGCAGCCGTATTTAGTGTAGCATGTGTTGTTTACATCTGCGCCTGCCATCTCCGTTTGACAATCTCTATGCCGGAACATGAACGAACTCAAGTCAGCTGATGAGGTGAGCCACCTACAAATTGAGCCATGTGATATTGAAAAATCGTCAACGTCATTGGAATTTTTTTGGCGATGCCACTAGTATGAATAAAAAATCCTGTTTTAACCACCCAGGCAGACACGAGTGAGGTGAATCCTGGGCCCGAAATCGTACTTTCGATCACGGATCGGCAACCATACGAAGAGAAATTACGTGATACATCAACGTATAAACAATTCACAATAAATTCTGCGATCCACATTAGGTTTATTGTGTTTTAGCTCACAATAGATTTTGAACTGTGCAAATTGGTTGCCAAAATATAAAAACATAAGTAATAATTGCAATGGATCAAATTTTTAGGTGGGTGGCTATTTTGTTTGAGCTCCAGTAATAGCGAAGGCGGATGAAAAGCTAGTCCAAGCGGTTAAGAGAGCGCAGTAACCCTTTGGACTTATCGAACAAGCGTAAGCATATCATTTGATGTATTATTCCTTCGTACCAAAAATTATTGCTGTTTCTTGAAGAGATTTCGCTTAACTTAAGAAGCTTTTAGTTGCTTTCTGAGAAGTTAATTCGAAGCAAGCCGATGCCAAGCGGGTGTCACGCCATGATTCCGCCAATATTTCTTTTAGCTGGGATTATCTTGTTTGATTTCGGCCTTTGGTATAATAAGAGTTTGAAATTGTTAATTATTTTACTCGTTCATCTATTTTAACAATTTTCTTACATTTTCATTGACATTTGTGTTTATAGATACGATCGCCAGTTTGTATTCGAATGAAAGTCGAACGGAACGTGAACGTTCAGCCATTCGTTACGTGTGTTGCGATCCAAATTACTATCGAAGTAGTACGTTCACGTATGTCATATCCGAAATTATATTTTTACCGTGACGAGTTATGATGATCGCGGATGCTATGATTTGGCCCCTGACCTTTTCACCTATGACTGACCAACTAGTACGTTCAAAGGGCGAGTCTCCCAAGTGGACCATAACAACCTTATGGAGCGACGATCCCGAAGTTGAAACGAGGCAGGCCGCAGTTTGGATGCAGCCAAAAATAGCTGAAATTATGCGAACGTGAGTCCCATTGATATAACCCACTTCTCCTGGGACTCCTGTTTTAAAATAAAATACGAATTTGTAGAGCGCTTTGCTCCTCTGCAGTCATTTGGATTTTAATCCACTTCGAACGATGCTGCTCCTCAATAATATCTAAAACTAGTACGTTCAAAGGGCGAGTCTCCCAAGTGGACCATAACACCTTATGAGAGCGACATCCCGAAGTTGAACGAGGCAAGCCCGCAGTTTTGGATGCAGCCAAAAATAGCTAAATTATTCGAACGTGAGTCCCATTGATATAACCCACTTCTCCTGGGAATCCTGTTTTAAAATAAATACGAATTTGTAAGCGCTTTGCTCCTCTGCAGTCCATTTGGATTTTAATCCACTTCGAACGAGATGCGCTCCTCAATAATATCTACAAAACTTCTTTAATACTATACATGTTGAAGTTATACCAGTCCAACACTTAAATCATTTCCAGAGCATTTTTTCATATCTGGAGTCAGCAAGAAATCGGAGTGTAGCGCATAAATTTAAAATAGCAGGTACAGCCATCCCTCGAACACGTTTGTTGGAAGTGGTCCTTCATCTCGTTTAGTAGGAACAAATTCTTCCATACTTAACCGAAAATAACCCACAAATCTGCAAAATAACTTCATTTTAAAGCTCGTCAATTGTCACTTGAACGTGTTAGTTGATTGTAGTGATCACGCCAATTTTCCATATTCGTAAATTTTGTCACCAACATGTTCTTCGTTGTAAATAAATCTAAGCTAATATCCATTTGCTATTTTAAAAAATCTCTTTTGCAAATACTTAAAATACCGCCACAATTGATCAGCTATACATGCATTTGTCAAATCATCACTTTTTAGGGTTGCAACACATTCATCTTCGACTGATAATACAGAAATCACCTACCCAGATTGCGCATTTACGGTTCAAATTGTTTCGTTCTGCGCATATACATCACAGTTGCCTGCTGAGCGAATGAAGGAAAGAAAGAAAAAACAAGAGCTGAAGGAAATGACATATGAATAGCCCATAAAAAAACAGCTGATCTTTTGTTTACATGCGCAATGCGTATCTTCTGTGTGTGATTTGTGGAATAATACACAATTCACACACATAAGATTGTGCATTCACGAGTTCAAAGTGCTTCGTTCTGTGCAACTACGTCACATTGACTTCTTCAGCGAATGAAAGAAAGAGATAAAACACAAGAGCTAAAGGAAAATTACTTAAAAATTGCCTTTAAAATAATGTTTACATGGGCAATGCGCACCTTCTATATTCCATCATGAAATAATACCCATGGCGGAACCATACAGGTGATATCCTACAAATATAAATAAAAGTTCCTATCTGCTTGGTTCTTGTAAATTCGATGGACTAATGTCAAAATCGCATGCGCCGGAAGTTGATGTATCAAATCAAATAAAGAAGTACAAATCAGCTGCGTTTAAAAGCCCCGACACATAAGCAGTTTTTCATATAGATGAGTTTAACACAAGCTTATGCATTATGACTAGATTGCACGTATTTTTATGGAGAACGGCAGAATGAGCGACACTGGCGCCATCTGATATGGAAAAGTAGCCAACTCCCAAACATGTCCGACGGCGGCAATAGAGGTGTCTGCTTGAGTTAACGCCTCTACATATAATAATTGAGCAGGCAACCAGGAGTACTTTAGTAAACATAGCTAAAGAGGGATGTGAAGAGGCAAAGTGATACAGTCACGGAGCATGGCGAAGCTGTAAGAGCAGATTCCTCTTATGCAACTTCCCAGAGATGACACGAGGAGTATAATTAAGTTTGAGAAGCGCTTCAAAATAGAGGTGGGGAACAAATGTGCGTGGGACACCTCCAGGATTGAAGCGCTTCACTAGGAGCACACTATAATATGGTACACCAATGGCCTCGATGACACGGAGGGCATAGGGGTGGGGATCTTCGGCCCCGAACCAAAATATCCCTACCACTCGAAAATATTTGGAGTTTTTGCATTCTATCTATAATTGACATTGTGCTTAAGAAAGGATGTGGAACAATATTCAAAATGTGGTTTAACGATCGTGTTGTAATATTTATTGCACACATAGTTGAAACTTGTTTCCATATTCTTTTAACGAAATTAATCTTTTTAGCTATTTTTTTGCAACATAATCTATATGCAGATTAACTTAAGTTTGCCATCAATAATACTCCTAGATACTTTATTTGGTCTACTCTCATCTACATATTCACAATTTATAGAAATATTTTTGTTGGATCTACCATTGATCAACATCCATTTTTGTCTTCTTTACATTAAGTTTTAGTTTTTTTCATTTTTAAATAACTTTCAACTCTGATATGTCTGTATTAAGTTTATCTATACACTCATCACCTGAATTAGCTGATATATATATAACGTATCATCAGCGAACCAAACATACATTTGAATTCTGCAAGACTTTTTCGATATCGTTAACGTAATTATAAATAATAATGCACCTAATGTAGAGCCTTGTGGCACACCAAGGTTCGCCAAAATAGTGTTTGGATACACTTCTCCCACCTTAGTCCGTTGATATCTGCCAGTAAAATAGCTTTCAAACCATTGAAGCTCCGGCCCGGATATTCCGTATTGTTGCAGTTTTTCTTATTAATATTCCTCTATCCAAGGTTTCAAACGCTCCTTGAAAATCGGGGAAATACTGCTGCTATTGTTTTTTTCTATCAACATGTGTTTTCCATTTGCTACTCACTAAATTATGAGTGATTCACAGCTATGTTTTTTTCTGAACCCAGATTGATATTCGGAGAATAACTCGTTCTTTCAAAATATTGCACCAGTTGCTCATGAACAATTGTTTCAATGATTCTACTTTCCACTATCAATGTGTTAATTGGTCGAAGATCTTCTGGCTTGATCGCGTTCTTTACTTTCTCTATTGCACACAACTCTGGATTCTTTCCAATTTTTCTGGGAAATGCCTTTCGTGAATGGTTCATTAATCAGCGCAACCATTATTGGTCCTACATATTCAAACGCCTGCAATAGTATAGGCGCTCGAGAGACCATTAAAAATCTTTCTTTTTATTCATACTTTGAACATACTTTTGAGCTCATTTAACGTTATTTTTCTGAAATTGGAAACTGAAACTTTCATTTGGTGTTTGTGCCCAATTAACAAAAGGCATTGCTGGTATAGATCCTTAATAGCTTTAATGCTGTCCACCAAAAAAATTATTAAGCTGATCCGCTATCTCGTACTTTCAGTTACTACTGTTTCACGTAAGTTTACTTTTTGTATTTCGTTTATAATCTTTTTTAATACCATTTTTTTTATTTTTTGCCACATTGACTTTGATCTTTGCACTGCTCAATTTTTTCTCAATATATTTATTTCTCTCTCTATCCAATTTTAATGAGTATTCGTTCCTTACATTTTATATTCAGCCCAATCAGACGGATTCTTTGTCCATACAGCGCGTTTATAGCAATTAATTTCTTGTATTTCACTTCACGTAATGATGTGTTAAACCATTCACATCTGATTTCATTACTCTTTAAGATTTTATTTTTTGACCTTTTGATGCCACTTATTTTTGGGTTTGCAGCCCCACGCTCACACACCAACAACAAACAAACGCAGCTATTTTTAATTTTAAATTTTATTATTTTGTCTTTTTAATAGTTCAATAAAATGTTTTTAATTGTTTTATTGTTTGTTTTATATAAATTAACACTTATTAGTTTTTAGCGTGTTCACTTCAGTCGTGTAAAATTGATTGATTAAAAATATGTATCTCTTGTGCAAGCCGCTCACAGGCCGGGTTGCATTTTCGACATCAGCTTATGTGGCTTGATGTGTTGAGTTTGACCGTGGGGTGCCATTACATCACCCTCTTTTGGAAAAGAAGGAGTCGGCAGGGTGATCAATTCTGCCGGCCTTCTCTTGCCCAAATCAATTGATGTGTAAGATGTTTAAATGGATGAACTCAAACACATATCAGCTTGTTTCAATTAATATAAGTACATTTATTTTTACAATGCTATTGAACCTATTTAATATGTAAAAAGAGTTTTAATAATGCTGATTAAATTTATTTATACAATGTTATTGAAAAAGATATTTTTTTGCAACTCTTATGTCTGAGCATTATGCGCTAATTTAGATGATTTGTAATAGAAGTAGTAAATGCGATGGGGCAATTTTTCTAATAAAAGAAAATTTGCCGCCACGCCGTATTAGTTATCAATGTGTTGTTACATCTGCGCCTGCCATACTCCGTTGACATCTCTATTGCCGGAACAATGAAGAAACTCTTTAAGTCAGCTGATGAGTGAGCCACCTACAAAATTGAGCCATGTGATATGAAAAATCGTCAACGTCATTGGAGTTTTTTGGCGATGCCACTCGTATGAGAAGAAAAAAAATCGTTTTTTAACCACCACCAGGCAGACACGAGTGAGGTGAATCTGGGCCCGAATCGTAACATACGATCACGAGATCGGCAACCATACGAAATGTGAGAAAAGTACGTGATACATCCAAATACGTATAACAATTCACAATAAATTCTACGATCACATTAGGTTAATGTGTTTTAGCGCACAATAGATTTTGAACTGTCAAATTGGTGCCAAAATATAAAAAGAACGTAATAATTCGCAATGATCAAATTTTATTGTTTTGTTGAGCTCCAGTAATAGCGAAGGCGATGAAAAGCTAGTCCAAAGGCGGTTAAGAGAGCGCAGTAACCCTTTAGGACTTATCGAACAAAGCGTAAGCATATCATTATGTATTATTCCTTCGTAACAAAAAAATATTGCGTCTTGAAGAGATTTCGCTAACTAAGAAGCTTTAGTTGCTTTCTGGAGAAGTTAAATTCGAAGCAAGCCGATGCCAAAGCGGGTGTCACGCCATGAATTCCGCCATATTTCTTTTAGCTGGGATTAATCTTGTTTGATTTCGGCCTTTGGTAATAATAAGAGTTTGAAATTTGTTAATATATTTTACTCGTTCATCTATTTAACAATTTTCTTACATTTTCATTGAAATTTGTGTTTATACGATCGCCAGTTTGTATTCGAATGAAAGTCGAACGGAACGTGAACGTTCAGCCATTCGTTACGTGTGTTGCGATCCAAATTACTATCGAAGTAGTACGTTCACGGTATGTCATAATCCGAAAATTATATTTTTACGTGACGAGTTATACGATCGCGGATGCTATGATTTGGCCCCTGACCTTTTCACTATGACTGACCAACTAGTACGTTCAAAGGGCGAGTCTCCCAAGTGGACCATAACACCTTATGGAGCGCGACATCCCGAGTTGACGAAGCAAGACCGCAGTTTGGATGCAGAGCCAAAAATAGCTGAAGGAGGGAGTGGGGTGAGGGACATGTCGAGACGGGAGTCCCATTGATATAACCCACTTCTCCTGGAATCCGTTTTTAATAAATAGATACGATTTGTAAGCGCTTTTGCTCCTCTGCAGTCATTTGGATTTTAATATCCGCCCTTCGACGCGAATGCGCTCTCATAATATCTAAGAACTAGTACAGGTTCAAGGGCGCAGTCTCCAAGTGGACCATAACAACCTTATGGAGCGACAGTCCCGAAGTTGAACGAGGCAGCACCGCAGTTTGATGCAGCCAACAAAATATGCTGAAATATGCGAACGTGAGTGTCCTTGATATATAACCCACTCTCCTGGGAAGCCTGTTTTGAAAAAATAAAGTACGAATTTGTAAGCGCTTTGCTTTGGCTCCTCTGCAGTCATTTGGATTTTGACTAATTATAATCCACTTCAGAACAAATGCGGCTCTCCTCATAATATCTAAAACTTCTTTAATAACTATACATGTTGAAGGTTTACCAGTCCAACACTTTAAATCATTTCCAGAGCATTTTTCATATCTGGAATCAGCAAGAAATCGGAGTGTAGCGCATAAATTTAAAATAGCAGGTACAGCCATCCCGTCGAACACGTTGTTTGAAGTGGTCCTTCATCTCGTTTAGTAAGGAACAAATTCTTCCATACTTAACCGAAAATAACCCACAAATCTGCAAAAATAACTTCATTTAAAGCTCGTCAATTGTCACTTGAACGTGTAGTTGATTGTATGATCACGCCATATTTTCCCGGTATTCGTAATTTTGTTGTCACCAACATTTTCTTCGTCTGTAAAATAAATCTAAGCTAATATCCATTTGCTATTTTAAAAATCTCTTTGCAAATACTTAAATACCGCCACCAAAATTGATCAGCTATACATGCATTGTCAAATCATCACTTTTTTAGGTTGCACACCATTCATCTTCGACTGAAATAATACAGAAAGTCACCTACCCAGAATTGCGCAAATTACGAGTCAAAATTGTTTCGTTCTGCGCATATACATCACAGTGCCTGCTTGAGCGAATGAAGGAAGAAGAAAAACAGAGCTGAAGGAAATGAACATATGAATAGCCCATAAAAAACAGCTGATCTTTTGTTACATGCGCAATGCGTAATCTTCTGTGTGTGATTTGTGGAAATAATACACAATTCACAACATAAGATTGTGCATTCACGAGTTCAAAATTGCTTCGTTCTGCGCATCTACGTCACAATTGACTTTCTTCTTTTCTTTCTCTTTTGTCTTCTTTTATTCAGCGAATGAAAGAAAGAGATAAAACACAAGAGCTAAGGAAAATTACTGGAAAATTGCCTTTAAAATATGTTTACGTGGGCAATGCGCCACCTTCTATAATTCATCCTGGAAATAATACCCATGGCGGAACACTACAAGGTGATATACCTACAAATATAATAAAAGTTCTATCTGACTTGTTCTTGTAATTCGATGGACTAATGTCAAAATCGCAATGCGCCGGAAGTTGATGTATCAATCAAATAAAAGAAGTACAATCAGCTGCGTTAAAAGCCGCCGACACATAGCAGTTTTTCATATAGATGAGTTTAACACAAGCTTATGCATTATGACTGAGATTGCACCTATTTTTATGGAGAACGCAGAATGTGCGACACTGGTCGCCATCTGATATGGAAAAGTAGCCAACTCCCAACATGTCCGACGCGGCAATAGAGGTGCTGCTTGCAGTTAACGCCTCTGTCATATAATAATTAGAGCAGCAACAGAGTACTTTAGTAAACATAGCTAAGAGGGATGTGGAAGGGCAAAGGGATACAGTTCACTGGAGCATGGCGAAGCTGCAAAGAGCAGATGCCTCTTATGCAACTTCCGCAGAGATGACACGAGGAGTATAATTAGTTGAGAAGCGCTTCAAATATGAGGTGGGGACAAATGTGCGTGGGACACCTCCAGATTGAGCGCTTCACTAGGAGCACACTATAATATTGTACCCAATGGCGTCTGACACCGGAGGGGCATAGTGGTGGGGATCTTCGGCCCGAACACAATATCCTACCTCGAAAAATATTTTGAGTTTTTGCATTGCTATCTATTATTGACATTGATGCTTACAGAACAGGATAGTGGAACAATATCAAAATGTGGTTTAACGATCGTGTTGCTAATAGTTATGCACACATAGTGAAACTTGTTTCCATATCGTTTAACGAAATTAATACTTTTTAGCTCTTTTTTTGCAAACATTCATCTATATGCAGATTTAACACTTAAGTTTGCATCAATATAACTCCCTAGATACCTCTTCATTTCTGTGTCTACTCTTCTCTCATACTATTCCTACATTTATAGAATATTTTGTTGTAGATCGACCATTGATCAACTCTCCTCTTTTTGTCTCTTGTGCGCCTTTAAGTTTTTAAGGTTTTTCATTTTTTATAACTGTTCAACTCTATATGTCTGTATTTAGTTTAATCTATACACTCATCACCTGAATTAGCTGATATATATTAAATAACGTAAATCAGCCGAACATGCATACTATTTGAATTCTGCACAGACTTTTTCGATATCGTTAACGTAAATTATAAATAAATAATTTCTACCTAATGTAGAGCCCTTTGTGGCACACCAGTTCGCTCAACATAGTGTTCGATACATCAGTCTCCCACTGAGCCGTTGAGATCTGCCATACAAATAGCTTTCAAACACCATTGAAGCTCGGGCCCGGTATTCCGATTGTTGCAGTTTTCTTATTAATATTCCTCTTCCAAGGTTTCAAACGCTCCTTGAAAATCGGGAAGTACTGCTGCTTTGTTTTTTTCTATCAACATGTGTTCCATTTGCTACTACTCTCACTAAATTTATGACTGATTCCAGCTCATGTTTTTTTCCTGAACCCAGATTGATATTAAGGGAATAACTCCTTTCTTTCAACATATATTGCCCAGTGCTCATGACAATTGTTTCAATGATTCTCTTTCCACTAATCATGTGTTACTTAATTGTGTGTCGAAGATTCTTCTCCTGTGGCTTTGATCGCAGTTCTTTACTTTCTCTATGCCACTCTGAATTCCTTGTTTTCCACACTATTTTCTGGGACTATGGCCTTTCGGTGGGATGGTTCCTTAATGCAGGGGGGCGGCGGGCCAATGTATTTGGTCTACATATTCGAAGGGGACGCCGTGCAATGAAAAGTCGCATGCGAGACCTGTAAGGCATCCGGGACGTGTGTGTAGGCACAAGACAACTGTTGCACCATAACGTAAGTGTGATGCTCAGTCTGAAGCGTGGGGTGGATGTCGGAAGTGGGGGACAAACATGCTGTCCGAGTCGTGGCAAGCTCCTCGAGGGCGGCAGTCTATAAATATGTGTTGTGCCCAATTACACATTCACAAAGGATTGCTCTCTATGATTCTCCTTATCCGCTTATCAAACTGTTGTCGTGTGAATAAATCTCTTTCATTCATGATGCTCTAGCACGCGTGTCGTGCGTGGACCGGTGTGTGCATTGGTGACTACGGTATGCACGAAAGTTTACTTTTGTTAGTTCGTTATAAGCGGTGTGTGTGAAGACTCCATTTTTTGGGAATTGGGTGTGCCACATATGACTGGTGGATGTGCGTGGCGCAAAGGATGCGCATTGGTTTCTCAGAATAGTGATTAAGACGACCTAGCGAAATCTGCATTGTGTTCTGTTAGTTTTTAGACATAAGTCTGTCGTTTCCTTACGTTGTGTATTCAGCCCAATCAACGATTCGGGGCCAACAGCGCGGGGAGGCAGAATGGGCGGGTAGGGCACGCACGGAGGATGGGAACCAGGCACAGCTGAGGGCTTACGCGTGAAGATGGTTTTTTGGACCTGGGAGGCCACGGAGTTGTTGGGTGCAGCCCCAACGCTCACCACCCAACACAAACAACGCAGCTATTTTTAATTTTAAATTTTATTGTATTTTGTCTTTTTAATTGTTAAAAAAATGTTTTAATTGTTTTATTGTTTGTTTTATATAAATTAACACTCTTAGTTTTTAGCGTGTTCACTTCAGTCGTGTAAAATTGATTGATTAAAAATATGTATATCTCTTGTGCAGCCGCTCACCACGCGGGTTGCAATTTCGACATCAGCTTATGTGTGCTTGATGTGTTGTAGTTTGACCGTGGGGTGCCATTACATCACCCTCTTTTGGAAAGAAGGCGTCGGCAGGGTGATCAATTCTGCCGGCTTCTTCTGCCACAAATCAATTGATGTGATAGATGTTTTTCAAATGGATGAACGCAAACACATATTCCCTTGTTTCAATTATAAGAAGTCCATTTTATTTGTACAATGCTATTGTACCTATTTACATAGGGTTAAAAAAGAGTTTGAGTTTTAATTATGCTGATTAATTTATTTATAGCAATGTGATGAATAATGAGATATTTTTTTTGCATTGCACTTGCTACTATGCAAATATTAGTTATATGATATAATATATTGTATATACAGACTTATGTATAAATTTTGATACAAAATTCAGTTCATTTTGTACTATTGATTTAACTATAGTTAAAGTTTTGTAAAGTTTTAAATATCATAAAGTACACTATATTCTTTTTTTAATTTTACACTTAGATTCAGGAAATATGTTGCTTTTTATTATCTATTTATCTATTTCGTTGGTCCTTTTTATTGTAATTTTTATAAAATAAAACAAATGTTTTTCTTTGTCGTATCGTGCTCTAGCCATGTATATGTAACATAAACACCAAATGCCTGTGGTTTTACAGATAATATTACATAGACGACGCATGAATGTCTGATTTGCAGTTCGATGTGGTTTCCTTGGTTCCCAGCATATCCGTCGACCATGCTTGGGATATATACGCATCTAAATGGCACCAGTGTAAAAAGCCCATACAGAGTAGAGCAAAGAATTGTTTTTGGAAATTGTGAGATATTTGACATTAACAGAAAACCGATATTTCAAATCAAATAATAAAATTGATATGAAAACAGCGGATCGGGATGCCAATGGGGTCACCAGCTCATCCTGTACATTGCAGTAACTAGTATGAAGAATTGCTGATGTAAATTCGAGGAAGACTCTCCTAATAATCCCCGTTTTTTATCTAATACTGCTTGCGTAATCCGTATACTATTCAATGCGCATAGTAAAAATGATGCTGTAGAGATATGAACTGACGAACTTAAACAGTTATAATAATCAAGAAAGTTTACCCATGAATTGAAGGATGGCCAGTACCATTTTTAGACACTATGGTGATAAGCAAAAGTACAAGAAACTGTACTTTGACTGGTATACAAAACAAAAAGCCTACATCGTCAGGCAGATTGATTATTTATATCCACTCGAACACAGCAAACGCACTATAGTAAACACAGCAAAAAATTTTATTCGAAGAGATGCTGACCATCAGTGATGATGAATATACATAATAAAATATAGAGATTATTGTAAAAATGATTAAAAACAACGCCGTTCCGATAATCTCATAAAAGGTTATATCCGCGATTATTTGAAAAATTCAAGTACCAACGAAAAATAATAATAAAAATAAAATATATAAAACGTCCGTATATGTCCTTGGACTGTCCAACAGACTAAAATACTCAATAGTATGACCACGAAAAATTCCAATGGCCTCACTTACACAATACCGATACAACAAATTTTTAGCAACACAAAGGCCAAATCGAAAAATACGAGAAATGACGTAAGATACAAATTCCTGTAACGGCGACGGGTCCCACGGATGCAAAATAAAGTATATGTCGGGGAATACAAATCAAAATAAAGACAAGGATGTTCGGCGCCATAAATCTAACATCAAAAATCGGACACGCTAATGAAATAACACAGCTTGACAAAACATTGCCAGAGTAACCGGACAACTCGCCTTTTTTTTTTTTGCTTTAAACAACGTAGCATAAATTCAAAAGAGAGGCATTACAACAAAAGATACACCATTAGAAAGACTTCATATTATCAATACACCAAGAGATCAAAAGAATACATTTAGGCGATGTAGAAGGCGCGCGCAGCCTATAGTCGGTTGATTAAACAACTACAATCCCTCGTGAGAAGAGTGTCGTTCCAAATAGGTGTACCAACGCATGTGTGAGCGGCCACTTACTACTTATATTTAAACTTTATTGTTTGTTTATGTAAAAATTGTTATTATTTTACGGTTCTTTAGAGTTTACTTTTTGTTATCGTTTCCCTTGTACTGTTTATTTAATATTGTTAAATTAGTTGATCAGTGCACTCAAGAGTGGAAGTTAAAATTCTGGAAGTTGTTATGTTTTATGTGTAGTATTTTTTGGTTTTTACATGCCTTTCAGGCTGAAGGATGATTTCAGTTGAAATCGAAATATCGATTAAATAAATCATAAAAATACATTTGAACAGATATAAAAATTTATATGTAAAACAGCATTTTTGTGTTTTAATTTACATATACATTGGCTAGAGCTCGAAAAAAGAAAAAACGTTGCTTTTAATTTAAAAATTATTTTGTTGTTGTATAGATATAATTATAATAATAATATAGTGAAAAAACTTATAATTGAATAATTTGGATTAGGGTTTGAAGGTTAAAAAATAGGAAATTTTTTGTGTTCGTTTAGTGTACGGACGTAAAAATGTCTATGTACTTTCTTCGTACACACAATCCATAGTTTTTTGATTTTTTTGTTTTTCTGTCAAAAAATTGCTACATTTACGCCATCCATTTGCTTAACTACGCATGGACACTCGTAAATGCTTGCGTGTTTATCGAGCGGTTCTTTTCTACTAGGACCGTATCGTTTAATTCAATGTCTGCAGGACGTATATTTATATCGTAATGCAATTTATTACTTTCCTTGTGTTTAGTTATGAGCTCTTTTGCCAATGCATGGGATTTTTGCATGCGGTACTTCACTTCCTTTGAGTAATTCTCTACATTATATATTGGATCAATGGTTTCTTTTTTAGTTCATTTGGTAACACTGGCTTCCTGTTGTTGTTGCTGTTGTAGCAATGTTCGCCCCACCTAATAGCCGCGACCGATCACAAATTGTCATCAATATCCTCTAACGGGAGTCCAAGGAAACTTTCCGGTTTAACAGGGGTGGACCATAAGGAAAGGGGTGTTAGAGGCGTTGGTTCCACATTACATTGAAGAGATGGTTGGTGTCATGTGGGACACATTGCAAGCGGGGCATACATTTTGTATGTCAGGGTTGATTCTGGATAGGTAAGAGTTTAACCTGTTACAGTATCCAGAACGAAGTTGAGCAAGAGTGACACGCGTTTCCCTGGGGAGTATGCGTTCCTCTTCCGCGAGTTTTGGATATTTTCGTTAAATACTGGATTCACCGGGCAATTCCCGGCATAAAGGTCCGACGCCTGTTTATGGAGTTCACCAAGGACCTGCTTGTGTTTTTTCCACTTCATACGGCTGGGTTCTCAGGTGCCGTATTTCCTCAAAATGCTTACGGAGATGACTCCTTAAGCCCCTAGGCGGTGCTGGTTCGATCAATCAGATGGTCTGTTGGGATGCCCAGGTTTCTAGGTATTCAACAGGAACTGTTTGGTCAGCATCTCATTTCTCTCCCTGATGGGGAGTATTCTCGCCTCATTATGCAGATGGTGTTCTGGGGATATAAGAAGACAGCCCGTGGCGATTCTGAGAGCAGTATTTCGGCAGGCCTGGAGTTTCTTCCAGTGGGTGATTTTTAGGCTTGGCGACCATATGGGTGACGCGTAGCACGTAATCGGCTGGCTAATTGCTTTGTATGTAGTCATGAGCGTTTCTTTATCTTTTCCCCGAGTATTGCCAGCGAGGGATTTGAGGATTTTGTTACGGCTCTGAATTCTCGGAACAATTGCGGCTGCGTGCTCACCAAAATGTAGATCCTGATCAAACGTCACACCCAAGATTTTGGGGTGTAGGACAGTCGGTAGCGTAGTGCCATCGACGTGGATGTTCAAAATGGTCGACATTTGGGACGTCCATGTTGTAAATAAGGTCGCGGAAGATTTAGTCGGTGATAATGCCAGGTTTCGCGAGGCGAAAAAACGGGAGAGATCAGGGAGGTAGACGTTTATTTTATTGCTTAGCGCATCGATCTTTGGGCCTGGGCCTGTGGCCATTATTGTGCAGTCATCGGCGTATGAAACGATTGTGACTCCTTCCGGTGGTGAAGGTAGCTTAGATATGTAGAAATTAAACAAAAGTGGGGATAGGACACCACCCTGTGGCACCCCTTGTTTAATTCTCCTTGGTTTTGATGTTTCGTTTCTAAATTGCACCGATGCCTGCCGACCACCCAGATAATTTGCGGTCCACCTTTTAAGACATGGGGGAAGGGTAGACCCTTCCAGGTCTTGCAGTAACGAGCCATGGTTGACCGTATCAAAAGCTTTTGATAGGTCTAGCGGTACGAGTACTGTTCTATGGTGGGGGTATTGATTTAAACCGCAATTTATCTGGGTGCTAATGACATTTAGCGCGGTGGTAGTGCTATGGAGTTTTCTGAAGCCATGCTGATGAGGGGCTAGCTGCAAATTTGCTTGGAAATAAGGGAGCAAAATGGCTTCAAGCGTCTTTGCCACTGGCGATAGGAGAGATATCGGACGATACGACTCACCTATGTTAGCTGGTTTCTCAGGCTTTAGTAGCGGGACCACCTTGGGCATTTTCCATTTCTCAGGTATGACAAAGGTGGAAAGAGACAGCTTGAGACATGCGCTAAATATTTGAGACCCTCTTTCCCTAGGCTTTTAAGCATCGGCATGGCTATGCCGTCTGGGCCCATTGCTTGGATGGTTTAGCACGATCAATGGCGTCGTCAACCTCTTTAGGTGATGGTGATTGGTGACGCGCTGAATTTGTGTTTATGTGCGTGTCTATTGGCTCTCCGTCTATCTTTGTCGACCGTAGGATGCATTATATATTGTCGGCAGAAAGCGCTCGCGCATTTTTTCGCGTCCGACAGCACTTTGTCGCCAAAGGCGATGGAAACTTTACGGTGGACCAAAGTTTACCCACATCGGTAGAGAGGTTAGGTGCTCCTCCCATTTCGCCCGCTTGTGTTCATCAACAAGCAATCTGATGCGTTGGATTATATCCCTTATTTGGGGGTCGGCTGGATCAAGCTGTCTTATAAGGTCACGTTCTCTCGCTAAGTTTGCGGCCTCCGCCGGGAAGTGGGCCGGATTTCGGGAATTCTCCCGGCGTGAATGAAACGTGCCGAGGCGGATTTAATGACCTTACGGAAGGCACGCTCCCCTTGGCGGGCATCAGTCGGGATAGGGAGGTCAGCAAAGCGGTTTTCTGTAAAGGATTTATATTCTTCCCACTTTCCTTTTTGAAGTTTATGAAAGTGCGTTTTTCAGTGACGATGAAGTCGGCGGTACGCGAAATAATTATGGGCAGGTGGTCGGATGCCAATGTTACCATCGGCTGCCAGTTGACGCAGTTTACGAGTTCTGCGCTCACGATTGAGATATCTGGCGAGCTGTGACAGCTTCCTACCATACATGTGGGGGCGTCTCCGTTTATTGTGCAGAACGTCGTTTCTTCTATTTGATCCGCCAACATCTCACCCCTAGTGTCCGCCCGCAAATTTGAATGCCATAGATCATGATGGGCATTGAAATCGCCTAAGATAATGCGATTGTTGCCAGTGAGTAAGGCGCTGATATTAGGGCGGTATCCAATGGGGCAACAGGTGGCAGGAGGGATGTAGATGTTGATGATTTCTAGATTTGCATCGCCTGACCGGACAGATAGGCTTTGACGTTCTAAGACATTGTCCCTGCGGCCGATACCAGGATCAAATATATAATATTGCACAGAGTGGTGTATGATAAACGCGAGACCGCCTCCATTTCCGCTCTCGCTGTCTTTCCTGTGGACACTATACCCAGAGCAGGTCTGCAATGCAGATCTTGCTGTGAGTTTAGTCTCTTGAATCGCAGCAATGCGGATGTTGTGCCGCTTCATGAAATCGACTATCTCCGTAATCTTCCCAGTTAGTCCATTACAGTTTAACTGCAGAATTCTGAAGTGCATAAGGGGAGACGTCGCCACTCTGGGGGTAAGTGACGGGTGACTACGCTTGGATTGTGGAAGGCCAGGACGCAATTGCTGTTGTTGTGCGTCCTTGGGCAAGCATTGGGGTACCCGGATGATTTGGGTTTGCGACCTGGCAACATGGCGCGATGAAACACGTCGGGGGTTGCCGTCGCGGAGACCAGACCATCTAGGAAAGTGGCACCACCCAAGGCAGGAGCTGTATTGGGCGGATGTCGCAAACCTATATATTCTGTGCTGGCAGACGGTGCAAACGGGGGTAGGGACTAAGAGTCTGTTTCCCTGACCTGCACGATTGCTGCCTGAAAAGAGGGGGGGAGAAGGCGGGGGCAGGGGCTGATGTTCAGCATTGCTACCAACTCTACTACGAAGGTAGTAGTTATGAGTGGTATCAGCTGTTTGAGTTGTTGGCGCAATGGGGCGCGAGCGGCAGCGGGTACTTGTTGTGGCTTGCTGAGCAGCGGGGCTGCTGGAAGGTAGTGCGCTTAGGCGTAGACTACCGGACGCCCTTGGGCGTGAACAGCAAGGAGCCACAAAAGATTTATAAAAGTTACGTGGACGTCGGGTTTTGGGATCAAGCCCAGAACAACCTGTCCGATGCAACCATCCCTTGCACGAGACACACTGAACAGAGTATGACCGTCCTAAAAAGATTCTTTTCCGGCAGATGCAGCAAAACCATTTCTCAGGACCGGGGTCAGGAGACGGACCCGGATTGGATTCGATGCCTTCCCGGAGTAAGAGAATATGGAGCAGTCCTGCTGCAAGGAGCTGCTGGGAGGATGACAATTTGTGGAATGGACGAAACAAATTAGATGGGGTCACACTGAAATGACAGTACTTGATCGGGAAAAATCCCGAGTCGCTCCGGTACATAGAACCGAGTGCCTTGGGAAGCGAACACTGGCTTCCTACCAAATGTTAGTTCAAATGGAGTGAATTTGTTGTCGAAAACAGTATTGGATGATGTATTGTGTAAGAAAGTAAAGTACTTTAAATATGTATCCCAATCAGAGAAGTTTTCGTTAAGATATGCCCGTAGGTATTCGTTAAATACTCTATGGTTACGTTCTATTGAGCCAACTGTTTGGTGATGATACGCTGTTGAAAAGTCATGTTTGATATTCAAAAGTTTCATAAGTTCTGCAAGAATTTCATTCTTATATTCGGTACCTAAATCTGACCTGATGGATTTCATAGGACCATATATCAAAATAAAACTCTCGGAAATTGCTGAAGCTATTGTTTTTGCGCTCGTACTGCTATTGTTACCAGGTATTTTGTTAAATCGCATACGATGATAACTGCGAACTTTTTACCGTAACTCGATTGTGGTAAAGGGCCGATTGTATCAATAATAACTATATCAAATGGTTTACTCGGCGTTGGAATTAGTACTAAATTTTCTTTGATTTTTGGTTTGACTTTGTTTACTAAAAATTTTTGACAACTTTTGACTAATTTAGCAATGTCACGAGTCAGGTTTTTCCAAAAGTATTTAGTACGAATTTTTGCATAAAGCTTTTTAACACCGCAGTGACCGCCTGATATGGGGTCCTGTCACGGTCGCCATGTAAAGTGGCCTTTTGATGCCACTTATTTTTGGGTTTGCAGCCCCACGCTCACACACCAATAACAAACAAACGCAGGTATTTTTAATTGTAGATTTTATTTATTTGTCTTTTTAATTGTTCAATAAAATATTTTTAATTGTTTTATTAATGTTTGTTTTATATAAATTAACACTTCTTAGTTTTTAGCGTGTTCACTTCAGTCATGTGTAAAATTGATTAATTAAAAATATGTATCTCTTGTGCAAGCCGCTCACACGCCGGGTTGAATTTTCGACATCAGATGATGTGTTGAGTTTGACCGCACCCTACGGTACATTACACACTAAACATTTTTGCCTTTTGCTCGAAGTTATCTTACGAATGAATGTCGTTTACGTTATCCTGGCTGAAGACGTTAGCAATTATTCTCTACTAAATCTTATTATTTTTAGTGATACAATTTTATCTTCCTTTTTATGCTGGTTATTGTTGCTACCAATTTCTATACAAATCGTTTCGTGATCACTTATTTTATGTTCAGTTACAATTTCTGCTTTTGCTATGAGCGCATTTGTAACAACATAATCAATTAGTGTTACTGATGTAGCAGAAATTCTCGTCGGGTCCGTAACTATTTGCTTAAACGCGTTATCTTCGAATACTTGCTTTAGTTGCCTCTTATATGAAGAATTCTCCAGCCAATTAATATTAAAGTCACCATTCACTAGCACATCAGTCATGTTCGATAGATGGTAACGAGCGAGCGGACTAGCTTTCCAGGTTGGTAGCGGCCGAAAAGCCACTAGGACCCGAGCCTATGGTGCCTATAAGGTCACATACAATAAGGGAGGAGTTTAGACAAAAGGAGGCTCGCCTCAGAGAACAACATTGGCGCGAAAGTCCAGGACTTCGGCAGGCAAAGGCACTAATAGGAGTGTACAACTCAAAGCGATATAAGGCTATGATTAACCTCCCAAAAAGTAGCCTTAGGATTTTAACAGGTATACTCACAGGTCACTGTAGGCCAGAGCTGTGAAAAGAGTGAATCAATTGAGTGTGCATTCTCTCAGCATTCTTTTAAAAAATTGTGATTTTTTGGTTGCATATTATAAATCTTCATTCCTGATGGCGCGAAATACTTTAACTCAAAGCTACAGTGTGTGTGTTATAGAATGGTAAAATATAATTCAATATAGAGTGGGAATGTAGGAACCATTCCCAATCTTTAATGATTGTAAACTTTAAATGCATGCACACTTTTTTCCATTCAGTACTAAATACTTTTCCCCAAGGTTATTTTTTGGTATTCTTTCATTGCCATCAGATATGTTAAATAAATTAAGGAGTTGGGTGCAAAAAAAGCGTAAAATTTATCAATAAAAATAATAGCCCCTTCTAATTATTCATCAAGTAGTTTAATATTTAAGAATTCATGAGCTAAACACCGGCTTATAATAATTTAATATTCAATCATTATTTTTGAAAAGAAACATTAACTGGCATACTGCGATTTTAACATTTCGAAAACCGCCACATAATCATCATCAGTCAATTTCGAATGTTATCAAAGGTTTTACCGATAATCGAACCGCGAATCACACGGTGAAACTACAGTTGCCTTAAATCATCGCAATATGCCAGTAAATGTTTCTTTCTTTTCAGTTTCTCTTAAACTTTGCAAAGACAATCTATTGCTTTCTTGCTATATGTCAAAATGGTTCTATATGTCCTACTTATTTTGCTATTGTAGTCAGGCGCGGATCTACGGGGGGAGAGACACGGGGAGAAATAGGGGACATTTCCCCCCCAAAAGGTCGAGAAATTTTATTTTTCAAATACTTTACAGAGCAAAAATGAAATATCGAAAGAAAACAAATATTCAAATGTTCAATACTTAATTTTGGCATTTCACGATGCACGGAAATTTTTACATGAATACCGCCCTGCAAAAATCGTGTGACCAAAAACGCACACAGCCACACGAATTTTTGACAGGAGTGACGATTTGGAATGAAAAATTGTGCAAATGAAATAGCATGCTGACAAATTTTGCTTTCCCACAATGTATCGTGCTCTCTCGCACCTATTATTTTCATAGGGATAGCAAAATAAGTCATTTTTGCGTGCAAAAAATCCGCCATTTCTAATTCTGCAGAAAAGTGGAAATTTTTTTCAATTTGTGTGATTTACATTTTGCAGAAATTAATATACGCATTCTTTAATATTTTTTGGTCTACTAAAGTGTGTTTTAGCAAAAAAAACTCATATCAATGTGTGCATGTTTATAAAGAAAGAAAGTGAAATATGTAATTGCATAGTATAAATAATCGTGAGCAATTCTAATGCAGAATAGTAAATTTTGATTTCCACATACATACAAGAAAAAAGTTCTTGTTACCATTAAGAGTTATTATCCAAAATTGAAAAAAAAAGATTAGAAAATTCGGTGTAAAAAACGGCTATGTGTCCATGGTCTCCATTAATTATTATGACGGAGGTGTGTTTGCAGCAGCAAAGTGAACCCAAACAGTGTAGGTCGTGGTCCGCATCAACTGGACCAGGTGGGGCAATGACGCCACATCCAGTTATACCAAGGTATATACCACAACAACAACGGGTAATGCAAGGCCACGATAGCAGCAGCAACAACCTCCCAAGGCTGGCTATCATCGTTGATTTATAAAAAACAGTGTTGTGCATCTGTAATGCTTAAATATTTCCTCTGTTGAAACAGTTTCCACGATTCACTGTTCAACGAAAGCAGCAGCCAGCGTATGCCACCACCGAACAGCTGATAACAAAAACTTGGATGCACAGCAGTTTAAGCCAAAATGGAAGTTGAGGAAATATCTGAAAATAAGGTAAATATATGTTTCGCGTTATTAACAAAATCGCCCTAAATTTTATGAATTAACAGATCGCTACGAACGACAAAGCACCCGAACTTGTGATCAAAGAAAGCACTACAGAAATTTTGCCGGCGGGGCCGTATTCTACAATCCAGTACAAGAATTTAATCGTGATTTAAGTATTTCAGTACTTAATGTATACTCAAAGCGGTTGATAAGAGAGCGGGAAGCGGCGGCGCATAAAAATCCACAAAATACAAAGGAAAGCAAGCAATGCTAATGACAAGAAACCATACACGGCTGGTGGTGTAAATACGACGATGGACTGCGAATATTGGAAGCGCGTAGATTCCATTAGCGTAAATATGCGACACAATGGAGTGGAACATTTAATTGTGCCAAGCGAAGGGGATGCAATGTAGGTTTGATATACGAATCAATAGCTAGTGATTTAACTGTAATAATCATAATAAAATTCGCAATAGGACTCTCATGTACCTTTCAACTTCATATGAGAAGCGTTTCGATGTTATAGACCTAGATCCTTATGGTTGTCCGAATCGCTTTCTGAATGGCGCTATACAATCACTGACGAGTGGGGGTTCATTACTTGTAACTGCGAATGATATGGCTGTGCTGGCAGGCAATACGCCTGAAGCCTGCAATGCCAAATATAGTTCTGTGCCTTTGCGTATGAAATGCTGCCATGAGATGGGATTGCGTATACTGTTGCATTGCATTGAAACGCACTCTAATCGTTATGGAAAATATATTGAGCCACTTTGAGCATTTCTGCCAATTTTATTTTATTAATAATATTTTATTGCTGGAATGATTAGATTTAGAACAATAATAAGTCTAACTCAATTACTAGTCCTACATTTTTAATTCATATTTTACTTTACTTTATTACTTTCAAATTCAATTACGACAGCAATCGGATTCCACGACACCTTTGAATATTCTTGATCTGAAAAAAAAAGAGTAAATCTAATCTGAATTTCTAATTAGCTTTTAGTTGTAGATTTAAATTGATTAAAATTATTGGAGTTTTTTCTAAAGCTTAAAATTATTTTCTGTTGCTTGGAAAAGATTTCAATTGGAAAACGAAAACCAATCAAGCGAGTTTATTTATTATTAAAATACTTACTTTTCTTTATATGAACTGTATTAATTTAAGTTACAATTTCATGTGCATATATAATAAGGGATGTCGTGATATGATTGCTGTCGGAATTAGATTTGAAACCAATCAACACTCCTGCTAAGGTTGCAGAATTATTGCTTGAATGATTAGATTTAGAACAATAATAAGTCTGACTCAATTAATAGTCGTACATTTTTAAGTTCTTCAATTACGACAGCAACCGGATCCACGACACCTTTGAATATTCTTGATCTGAATTTCTACTAAGCTTTAAGTTGTAGATTATTCAAATAATTGGAGTTTTTTCTAAAGCTTAATATTATTTTTTTGCTCGCTTAGAAGAGATTGGAAAGCAAATACCAATTAAGCGAGTTTATTTATTATTAAAGTTCTTCTGTTTTATATGAACTGGATTAATATAAGTTCCAATTTCATGTGCATATATAATAATATTGAAAATAATAAATATTGAAAATTCAATTTTTTTGGTTTATATTTTATTCATATGGCTGCTCCAGGTAAAGTAAATCTGCAGGTAAAATTCACGTTATATGGCGGTTATATAAATGGTAAAACCGCAGTAAAATTGATTGTTAAATGGCTCGAAAATGTAGAGTGAAATGACGGGAAAAATGACCGCCATTTGACGAGCATTGTGACGTGTGTGAGCAGCACAGTGCTATGCTCACATCCTATAAGTGGGAGCGGAATGCACGATCACATTAATAGGAACGAAACGGAAAATTTGGTCACAAAGTTCATCACGCCCATGCAAACGTGACTATGAATATAACCGCTGGAGAAAGTCACAATGACCGTAAAATGACTAGTAAAATGACGTGGAGCGTTTTTGCAGGGCGCTTTTATAAAAATAAAACCAAAATTTATGAAACTTTTGATACCATTTCCGGGAGAAACTCTTCATGTGTGATTTGTGGAATGATGAGCCAACCACATAGTACAGGTTTACAAGTATGATATGTATGAGAAGGAAACAATTCCTTTCTCTTTCTAACACACTGCCGTTTGACACTTCGGTCAGTGTCAAACTATTGTGGAACTCAGTGGAACCTGCGTGGAACATGCGTTTGACACTGAACGAAGTGTCAAAATTACCGGGGTTGCTGTCGTGGAAAGCGACGCAGGGAAACAAAAAAGGAGCGGAATATCAGATATGGGTTGCTGTGATGGTAAATTTTTTTGAACGAATTTAGTATGAAAATGTAGTGCACCTATATGGGTCCTACAGAAAATTATACAAAGTCTTGAATTGGGGTATCTGAGGACGCGTAGTTATTCCAGTATTAAGAATACAAACACGGGTGCTAAGTTTTTCTACCCGTTCAAAAGTTCTCCGCGAAAAACAGTTTGAAACCGAGGTCGACTGCAATAACCCGTCCAAAAATGTGGAAAGAGAAATGAAAAGACGCGTTTTGTCCTGTTATCAATAGTCCAAAGGCGAAAAAGTATTCGAATTATTGGAAGCGAGGCAAAAACGCGTCTATTAATACCTCCCCCGACGGTTTTGGTCGTGTTTTAGCAATCGTCCCCGGTAATAAAGTATCACAATTTGTTAATTAAAATTGTCCAAAACATATGGATTTTAAAGAGAGATGTAATTAAGTGCTCGTTTGAAAGTAAATAAGGATATTTCTTTGTAATTTTACAATAAAAATTTTACGCAGTTTTCGTTAGCAGCTACTACACTTTTCTTGGACCTAAGAAGTACAACAGTGCCAAATAGCATCCACAAAAAAAACGAACAAGAACAAGCATTTTATCAGGTGAGCGTGGCTGTGTATGTGCGTGCTGCTACATATCCTACTTGTAGACCTGTACTATGGCCAACCATATAGTTGAGCAATGAGTGAAGCCCGCATTACTGATACTTAGCATAGACTTGACTTGGCTTGGCTTAAACTTGCAACTTAGCCACGATTATACTCCACTTGGCGCATACAACCTGGCATCATAATCAGCGTTGAAATTTATTTTTAAATAAATTTCAATTTGTATGACAAAATGTCAAAATGAAATGGAAACAAACAAATGGCATCTCAAAATGTAAACGTCACTTAGAACTTACATAAAAAATCAAAATTCATTAGACTTCTAAGTCAAGTTAAGTGTTGCTAAGTTTTGAGTAATCAGTAACATGCAATGCTCATTTAACAGAACTGTAAGTGACAGTTCTCAAGCCAAGTCAAGTCTATGCTAAGTATCAGTAATGGGCCCTTGATACCAACTCAAAAGTGGTTAGCTGTCAAAAAATTTACTACAGAAAACGAAACGAACAGAACTGCTATACTGAAACTGAACCAGATAAATATCACGATCACAACGTTGTTGTTGCATTTGCATGTTAAATTTCTATCCGTATCTGGTTCACGCGTCATTGGAACGTAACAAATGACAACAAATACCGTCTTTCAGTGAGTTTTACAGCTCCGGCTCACGCTCAATTCTCACGGGAATGCTCTGGATCATTGAGAGACTTGAGAAGCAGATGTCGTGAAATTTTCGCACACGTGAAATGTGATAGGCAGATGTCGCCGCTGTTTTTCATTTAACTCATACGGCGAAAGGCTAAGCAGCGACATCTATTTTGAAAAAAAGGACGTGTGGCACTCGGGGACTGCCGCGGTAAGGCTATTGCATATTATCAACTTATGCAATTATAATATTTATGTAACATTTTGTTTTCTTTGATATTAATTCAAGTTTTGTCTTTGATATTAATTCAAGTTAACCTTTTTAAGCGAGGTGACCGATAAGAAAACAATTTTTTACTTTTATTGAACAAATGAGAAGTTAATATTTAACTTTCACTTTAACTTTAACATTCACTTTAACTTTAACTTTATTTTTAACTTTAACTTTAACTTTAACATTAGCTTTAACTTTAATTTTAACTTTAATTTTAACTTTAACTTTAAATTTGACTTTAACCTTAACTTTAACTTTAAATTTAATCTTGACTTTAACTTTAACTTTAAATTTAAATTTAACTTTGACTTTAACTTTAATTTTCATTTTAACTTTAATTTTAACTTTATTTTTAACTTTAACTTTAACCTTAACTTTAACTTTAACTTTGACTTTAGGTTTAAGTTTTTACGGTCTGCTGTTATGGTCTACGGTTACGGTCTACTTGGGAGCGTGTTCGCGTGAACACACCTAGTGACTGGCGATGGGGCGAAAGTTGCGATACAAAAGTATCGAAAACAAGAAAAAAACAGACCGGCAATCACTAGCGAAAATTGCCATGAGTTTCCGGCATGACAAAGCAAGGAGAAGTCTGAAAAATTTTGAGGAACCACAACGAGCGAAAATTGCCATGAGTTTTCCGGCATGAAAAGTAAAAAGAAGGCGACACATTTTTAAAGAACGAGAAAAGAAAAGTTAACCATGCGTTTTCCGGGCTTAAAAAAACGAAGAAGACAAGGAAACCTTAAATTGTAACGAGAAAAGCTGCATTCACCAAAAAAAAAGGAAGAGAAGCGACATATAAAGCCGGCAGCAGTGAAAACCACCCATGCGGAATTGTAAAGTGCTCCTATTAATTGCACACTGCTTGCTGTTTAACTGAGTCCCACGTACTTATCAACCACTGCCCGGTCAGAACACTGGCAAAATAATTTTCGTGATAGTTTTACGCCTTCTAATTGTGGCGAAACTTTTAACTAGTATTGAACAGGTTGGAATCTTCGTTTTTGCAATTTCCTGCGGACCCAAAAAGAACTTTTAAGAACCATTTAACTAATCTTGCTGATACGACAGCATCGACAAGTCCGAATTCACATACCAACCTCATAGTACAGGCACAAGCGAATTGCTAGAAGACCCTTAAACCAACACCTCCGCCTTTAGGGCCAGCAGTACGCTGCAGCGTAAAACAACGGAGGCCAAAAATTAGCCCCAAGTCATACAGGTCGTAAAAGTCAACACGAAGTTTTATTGCCACCAGGTTCACTCGATCACTTCGGATCAGAGCGCAACAACCACCAACAGTACCAACACAGCGCGCCCAAGACCGCGCACCTCAACCAACAACAGCGTCAACTTCCCCAGCAAAATCAACATCACCAGTAACCACGCCGGCAGAAGCCCACGGTACGTACTCTGGCGGCCATGTAAATACCAGCCATGTATGAACTTCAAAATAATTACCCTACAAAAAAAATTTGGTCATAAAACTTACCCACGCCCATGCAAATGTGACTATGAATATAGCCTATGACTGTAAAATAGCTAGTCAAATGACGTGGAATGACGAGAGCGTTTTGTAGGGTAGTTAAAGAAACTTCTAAGTGGTACTTAGAGGGTTTTATACAGTCCGGTTGAACTATTTAACAAGGGTCGATTTTTTGTCAAATTGTATTATTGTATACTCGAAATTGTTAGCTATACAACAAGGAGCATACATTTCCTTTTTTTTTCATTTTAATGATATTTTTCTTGCTTCACAATGATTGAAGTTAGCTCGATAAGTTTTTAGTCAAAAGACAAGCGGTCTGTATCATTTGAAAAGGTTTAGCGTTCCATTTTCGGAGCTCAACCATAAATTTAAAGAAAATTTTTTTTTGCACAGCAGCCATTCGTCGATTATGCACAAATTGGCAAAAGGATTTCAATTTTTTTTTCTTATATCATACAAATGCAATATATATATATACATATGAATCCCTATTGCGGGTAATATCTTTCGAACAACAAGACGAAAGTAATATACGT
>JARSSU010041638.1:0-68494 GCA_029619165.1 Eurosta solidaginis
GCCTCTACATCTGTTGCCTTTTATACCCTTTGGTTTCCTCGTTCGCATTTTTCCAGAATATACTAGCATTGTCCATGAGCTCTCAAACTTCTCAGCTATAACTAAAATTGCACAATTTTATACATCTTTTAGGCGCTTTCAGAATCTACTAGTCCAGTAGCTCTCTAACTTCTCAGATATATGCATGTGTTTGCGCATTGACTCTCCGCTGCTCGTATTCGTACATGGTACATATGTGTAGACGCAATTATTTATTCGTTTATGTAGATCAAGTGTCGGCAAAAATGTTGTGTGGATGTATTAGTGAGAGCGCTTTGATCGCACGAATCAATTAAAGCTGGAGTCATTGGTGCCGTATGTCGTATCGCTGTATCCGTATCCCTAACGTAATCAGCTGTTTATCGTTACGACGGTAAACCAAAACCCAATTGGTTGGCTACGATACGGTTACGACTTTAGCGGCACCAATAATCGATTGCATTGATTCTCATAAGGTTGCTCGAATCAGCTGTTAAAAGTTTACCGATACGGTTACCGATAAAGCACCAATGTCTCCAGCTTAATTCACTGATCATTCTCTTGTTAAACTGCAACGGCTAAGCACGCAATAAATAATAAGTTATTCATGCGCACAATGGCAAGCGAATATTTTATGTTGAACAACGCCTTTGAGCAAATTCAATGCCCGGATCAAATCTACAGATACAGTATGCTGCTTGATAGGAATTTCAAAAAGACCTGCTTTTTGATCAATTTTTATAAAGGTAGTCCTTAAAATGTTTTTTATTATCTTTTACTTACTACTTTAAATTCCACTTGCATATACAAATAGATCCCTATAATTTTCCTAATAAATACATACGTTTTTTACTATTACTATTAATATTTACAAATTTAAGACTGACACCTGATTGTACTAGAAATAAATGGGCAACAAAACTATATATGGGGTATTCCATTCCATGGGATGGAATACCCCATATACACTAAAAAATTAAGAATTTTGATGAAAATCTACCGAATTTTTAGTATTATTTTCAAATAAAATTTACAGTTTCTCTTTTGGATCCTGTTGCATTTTTTCGTATTAAATTAGTTAAATTAATTCATATTAATAAAATGTATTTACGTAAATACTTGCATATATTTTTCGCTGCACAACTAGCGATACCAACACTCGATGTTGTCACGCCAATTGCTCATTGCAGACTGAACCATTCACTAAACAAAGAGCGCAGGCTATCTGTGTGAGTTGCTCACCATCTTAAGATGTATGAAACGCCGATGTCTGATGTAGATACATAAAGATTGAATTATTGATGTGAATGTTTGTAGTTTACAGTCTCTCGCGCGCACATAGGCGTATAAGTAAATGCATCTGTGTGTGACATCTCTCTGGGCTGCCTTATATATGTGTATACTTGATTTGATTATTAACGTAAATACTGCTTGGCATGGCCTTAGCATCGCCTTAGTGATGGGATAACTTAGTGATGCTAATATCCGTGACACTACGCAATTATTTATTCGTTTATGTAGATACATAAAGATTGAATTATTGATGTGAATGTTTGTAGCTTACAGTCTCTCGCGCGCACATAGGCGTATAAGTAAATGCATCTGTGTGTGACTTCTCTCTGGGCTGCCTTATATATGTGTATACTTGATTTGATTATTAACGTAAATACTGCTTGGCATGGCCTTAGCATCGCCTTAGTGATGGGATAACTTAGTGATGCTAATATCCGTGACAATATTATATTTATCCTTCGATAACCCGAAATCTATAAATAGCGCCAAAGACTCTTCAGGAGTGTATCTCCTAGGTAGCACATTTGGGGGTGTGGGAATTCTGTTTCTGATCCTTCTCAGTCGCACTGGGCTTGCTAACACAAATGCTCCTATGATATGGGACTTGGTGTTCTCTTCGTCATTTTTATATTTAATAGCCAATGCTTCTGAAAGATGAGTCGTGGCGATAGTTCTAATATAATCTGACAGCTTCCTTTTCCTTGTGTAGGTCGAACATTCTTATATGGGTTTTGTTGGTCTTCCTCTAGTTCGATTGGTTAATATGCTAGGCATTTCTTCGTCCAAAAAACTTTTACCAGCTAACCAGCTTTCATGCTTACTTATAAACCTTGAAGTAGAACGACCGACTACTTGCCATTTTCTTTGTATTGGAATGTAGAGGAAGCCAATTTTTTCTTACAAGCCTTCGTCTTCTATGTTGCATGCTTTATTTGGTAATTTTGTCATAATAGCCTCAACGAACTCCGGTTTTGTCTCACCTCAAATAGTTTGGAGTTTTCGAGAGATATATTAATTTTGCCACCGAGTATATCTTACTAGAAAAATATGTGAGCTATATTTATGTTTATTTAAATAAACAGAATACTTTAATCAATAGACTCCAAAAAACGACTGATTATGAGCCTTATATTAAACATTGCTTTATATACTCAAATTATGCAACGAGTTCCAGGTATATTATGCAGCTTATAACCGAAAAATTTGGTTTTATTAAAAAATTTCAACAACAAAAGTGACCGTACTAAATTCGCATCCTTCTTACCTATACCTGCTCAGGGGCGTATATATACCCAAGGTTGCTTCACTTTATTTGATGTAAAATGTGAAATCGCAGCTGGACGCAGGTAGACCTTATGAATTCAGGTAACTGAATATTTAGCAAATACTTATTGTAAATTTCACGGAAACCTTTGTCCTTTGTTTTATTTTTCATCAAAGTTCGAAAAAAGGTCCTAAAAATAGGCTTTCGAAAAAAAGGTAGATCTGAAAACTTTTATAAAAAAAAAGAAATTTTATGTTTTGCTTAAACCTAGAATTAAATATGATTTCGTTATAATACAAGAAAGCAGTAGAGACAAAACAATTTTTAATACAACAAAAAGAACAAAATTCACAAATTTGTCTAAGTTTTAAAAATTAATCAATTTTGAGCATCTCTACCTCCTAAAATATCACCTTCTGTTTAATAAGAGTTATATTATCGCAATCCCTGGAAAATGCTCTATTAAACACATGTATTAGGTGTATCGAACGCTTTCATGAAATTTTTGATTTTTGCAAGCCTTTTCGGGCAGAGGCGCCATAGTGCGACGACTGCACGCTAATGGCAACTGGCCCCTCTATGGTGGAATAAGTTTCAAAAATGAATAGTTATCTACCAAGTCTTTCTTTTTTTTTACCTCGTATGATCTGAAACTATTGCCGACCAAGTCCACGGTCACTCTGTTTAAGAGATTTAAGGAACAGATGACGCAAATATTTGGCATTGTCATCGATAGCGTTACGCTACCGACTGTCAGCCACTCAAAAATATTAGGGGTGACATGCGATAACACTCTTACCTTCAAGGCGGCGTAGCACAAATTACAAAGCAATTAGTCGACTGCTCATGTGATACGCATCGACGGCTTGGTCGGCTGACATAAAAATAACACACTGGAAAAGGCTGCAGGAGTGCCAAATACTGCGCTCAGAGCCACCACGGCATAGTGGCCCCTGAGCACCACCTACATAGTGTGGCAAAATACTGCACTCAGAACCACCACGGCATAGTGGCCCCTGAGCACCACCTACATAGTGTGGCAAAAGAGCTCAACTTAAAGGAGTTTTTGCTGAATTGTTGCGGGGAATGTCAGCAATAGCTGCCGGATCTAGCCCCGCCCCCAAAGGGATACGGAAACATCTCCGTAAGCATTACGATGAGATACGCCACCTACCAACTCAGCCGGTTGATCCAGATAAGCATAAGGAGTCCTAAGTCTGAACCACACTGAGTTGGTAAGTACTACCTAAAACTGCTTGATCTCGCCCCGCCTCACAGAGAAATAAAGAAATATAAATAAGCACTTTGGTGAGATTCGGCACCTATCAACTCAGCTGGTTGATCTAAATTAACATAATGATACCATAACCCTAATTAACACTAAGTCGGTAAATATTGTCGCTAAGTCGTGGTCGGTGAACGCTATTATCAACATACTGATGCATAAATTAACTAACTTGTATGTCAATTGGTATGATATTGGCGTTTATAATAACTAGTATGCCATCTGGTATAATGCCGACGCAGAGGCTGACTAGCGTGTTAAATGGTATGATCCTGATACAAAAATTGCAACCGATTGTCGGCCGGCAGTTTTTTCTCATATTTTATTTTTTCGCAAAAATACGCAGGTTTATATGCTTTTATGTGCTTATCCCATAAAGGGCGCCTGTTTTGCACACAATTAATTAATTTTCCACAGTCCATCGCACAGTGGCGTAGTGAAGTTTTCTTGCGCCGGGACAAATAATTTCTTAGCGTATTTTGTTTTTTTGTTACAAAATAGATATAAAGAGGGGAATCCCCAATTTATTCATGTTTTTGTGTAAAATTCGATACGCGTGCACGTGTTTTGGCATTGTTTGTTTAAAAGTAAAAGTAATTCGTTGAAATGCCAAATAAAGGTAAGAAATATACTTTGTCCTTGGAAACCAAAGTTCAGACATTGGAAGAGCTTGACAAAAGTGTTCAAGGGAAGCGGTTAGCCCTAGACTTTGATGTGCCGCCATCTGCAATGAGCTATATCAAATCGAATAAAACATAAATTTTAAACGCTGTTTCTAATACCAATCATGAGAAAAAGAAAAAATCATTGCACACCGCTGAATATTAGTTATGAAGTTATTGACTCATTTTGGCTTTTTTAATGTATTTTTATCGATCTTTTATGTATTTTTAATGAAAAAATGTATTCATTGTAATTGGAGTTTTTGGATCTTGTTTGATTTAGCGTATATATACATATGTATATGTATCTATATATATAAAAGAAAGTGACGTTAGTACAAACGCTTTTAACTCAAGAACGCCTGCACCGATTTGGATGATTGACACCAGTTCAGATTGTTCTCTGGCCAGAATAGGAGAATATCCAATAAAATTCCTAAAAATTGCTATACAAAAATTTATTTTCCTATACATTTTGTATGGTGAGAATTGTTATGATATTTTTTTGTAAGAAAAGCTCAATAATAGCTCTGTGGATTATAATAAAATATCGAACATGGACTCTCTATGTGTGCGATGTGGTTATTTTCTTATACATTTTATATAAAGCGTTCTTGATGATGAATGACGTTTATGTTTGCGGTACGTTGTGACGAGTTATCCAGCAACGAATCTATTCTCAATTTTTAAGTATTTTCGCTAAATGGACCAAACGTGTCTCGCAGAAAGTATCAGCTTACAAAGAAATTAAATGTAATTTCGCTCTATCAATACATCGGGAACGCCAATCTACCACGTAAAAATTAATTGCATTGCAAACGCATTGTAACTTAAATGCTGGTTCATGTATTGCCAGTAGATGGCGGTGTGTGTATCAACTTATGACAGCTTTTGACAGTTATTCAATTTTAATGAGTTCATTATTTTCAAACGATTATTTGTGAAAATTACAAACGACTTTTTGTGAAAATTACCATTGAAAAGTAATTTCAAAAAATTTTGGTTAAGTCTGGTGAAGTGGAAATTGTGAATAGTTAAAGATGTTTGTTATATTTATGTATGTGTTTCCAAGTGTTAATTTCGGACTGTGCAATTAATTTTTCTGCGAATTAAATTGAATTCTCTGTTCATTCTACTATTAATTAATTTTGTTGTGGAATTATATTTTCAAACGGTAAGTTGCCATCGAAGACTTTTATTTTGTGAGGATTTGACATTTGTTCATTTATCAGTGTCTTTCAGAATGCGCGAGTCAGAAGATCAAATCTTTCGCGTCAAACCTACAATGCAAGTAGACTTCGCAACAGTGATGATAACACTGGACCACGAATTTCAACTTTTTCTCTTTACCAGAGACGCCGTTAGGAAATTCGTATGTAAAATCACCCCCTAATTTCGAAAATTTAGTTCATTTTTGATTCTATGGTACCGCTTTTGAGATATTTGCAATTTACCGTTATTCTGAAAAACCAAAAAGATGGCTCCCTTTAATTTCGTATATCTCACGAACGGGTCAAGCAATTGCAAAAAAGTCGGAAGATGTTAAAATTTTCTATAAATGCATCGTACATTCTTTTTGCTCAACCAGATAGTTTTCGAGATATTAGCTTATCATTTCAGATTTTTGTGTTTTTTTTGAAAAAATATGAAAAAAATTACTTTTTGCGAGGGCAGCATTCCAAAACCACAACTGTTTTTCCAGATATTTTTTCTTTACGTAAAGCTCTGTTTAATTAGAAAAAAGATAAGCTATCATCAAAGAAAATCGATGCAAAACTACGTAAGTTATAAGCGATCAAATAAAAATACCCAGGTTGCGCAACTTCAATGTATGTATACATACATATATTAAAGGTATAAAGTGCAAATAGGATATTATCCGTAAACGAATAACACCATAACAATGATAATACTTTTTCTTTAAATAAATCAAATAGTACTTTTAATACTCGAATTGTTTTATAGTAGGTAGAGTGGTTGCATCGAAAGGAAGAGTGGTTGGGTTCGAAACCTGCTGTAGGCATGTAGTTATAAACATGTATTTCCGTCACTTATGGGTAAGTATGCAGGTAGATTTTCAAAATTATAAGACACAGAAATTTTTAAACCCTACATCTAAAGCAGGTAGTATTTTCTTTTCCCGGCTTCGTATAAAAAGGAACCTTTCTGTCTAGGTAAAATTTGATTTTTTCAATTTTATTCTTGTTCCGAGTATAAATATGAGTTAATGCGCCTTGAAACTTTATAACATCTGCAAGGCTCGCCGGATATAGTTCAGTTCATAAGTCAAATTTCAAAACCGTGATTTATTAAAAAAAATAAAATAAGTAAAAGGACGCGAGAATTTGAGTGTAATAACGATCCAGATATGTTCTGTTTCATGTGTGGCCAATATACTATCATAAGGCGACGACGAGTGTTCTCAGATCATATCAAAAATTTATACTCCAATTATTTTGGCATTGAGCCTAAAAATGCTGAAAAATCATGGACACCGAACACTTTGTGTACATTGTGTCGAGTAGGATTGATTCAGTTGGAATCCGGACAACAAATAAAATTTGATACACCAATGATATGGAGAGAACCTACTTGCCATTCAATAGAGTGTCATTTGACAGATATTTGTCAAACAAAAGTACTTGGCGTTGGAAGATCAAGAAGAGTAACCTTTGCCAGCGTACCTACAGTGACATTACCAGTACTATATTCAACGGCAGTTGCGGATCCAACAGTAATATCTGAGTGCGGAGAATCAAGTTGTACTGAATTTCGCATGGGAAACGAGAGAAAAGTTCTGTCGCAAGCACAACTTAATGATTGGATAAGAGATTTGGAACTATCCAAGGAAAAGGCCGAAATCCACACTTCTCGTATTCAACAATTTAAATTTGTGTCATCCGATGTTAAGGTGATATATTGTAGAACTCGTCACGAACCATTTTTCAAACACTATACCAAGAAAGACAGTATATGCTACTGCAACGACATTCCTGGTTTATTCAAAGAGTTTGGTCAAACACTTGATTCAAAAGAGTGGCGATTGTTCATAGACAGCAATAAACTGAGTTTGAAGGCTGTTTCCAATCAATATTAATAAAAGAGTATTGTTTCGGACGGACTTTATTTCAGCCTCCAATTAAATAAATAAGATTTTATAAAAAATTTTATTTTGTAGAAGGTGATTTTGTTCCTTGTATTTAATAACACCCACATGGAATAAGATTTTTTATTTTATTTTTTTCTTACAATTTTTTTTTGTTGAAATTCGGTTTTTATTTTGAAAAATTTGTGCACAAATTCAAACATGAAATAAATTTGTTTATGAAAGAAATGTAGTAAATGAGCTCGCAAACTATTTTCCTGCGATATTCTCATCAGTCTTTTATGAATAATTTTGAACGAAAATAAAAAAAGTTTTAAGTAAACGATAACATGCCAAAGTCGGTTATTTTGCGGCAGAAAAATACTGGTACATTGGAAAATTGTTGTTGTAATGAGACGCATCTGTAAAGTTTCCTCAGTATTTCAAGCTCAAAATACAGGAAAAAAGCAAGTATGATATAGGCATAAGCTATGTATATACAAATTTACATGCATTTTTTTTGGTTTTTTTTACTTTTTTTTAAGTGTTATTTCAGTGAAATGTGCTTTATTTGTTTTACAATGAAATATGAAATGTTTTGTACAAATCTAAAATGTAGCTACTGTTTTCTTGAAAAAAGCAATCTACCAACTTCTACCACTATTTTAATTTTTCGTCTACCAACATTCTCTTTTTAAAAGTCCGTGCACTGATCGTGCATCACAAACGCAAAGAGTAAGACAGGCGGTAAGTGAGACGGCTCAGCTAACAATGAGAAATCGTCGAACATATCAACCAACGCAACAACGTGAAAATCGAAATCAGCGATTAAGAAGAAGTGCTTCAAGTATTGATTTAGATCAGAGCCGGCCACACAAATACTAAAACAATTGCATAAGTGTGTGTAAAAATTGAGTGACAACTCCCCACAGTGTGCTAAAAGAAAATATGGACTGTAAAGTTTGAAATTAAAAAGGTCTTTGGTTATTTGATTTCAAGCTAAACCTAACTATATTTACTTATATTCGTAAAACTAAGAACGCAGAGTTCGAGCTAGTCAGATGAAACTTTTTAATAAAAGAAGGTATCGTGTTTATTCAATGCAAAATTTACTTAAAAAAATTCCCTTTTTCATTAAGAAAGAATTATAAAACAAAGTAAATGTGAAGATAGAAATATATATTTTCAAAACATAAAGTTATTCAATAAAAAAAAATTTATGAAAATTAATAAAACTAAGTAGAACGTATAAAAATATATTTATATTAAATTGTCAATATTTATTAATAATTAATATTTAAATTGTCAATATTAATATGTATGTTCAAAGGAAAAAGCCACTTTAACATTGCAGCATATTGTTTTTATTATGTGCCCAAAAAGTAGCATGGCCTTTCCTTTTGCATTCACTGTTGATTTTAGTGACTGACAAGCGAAAGCACATCGTTAGTGTCTGTGTGAAAATACGAACTCAAATTGCACAATGTGCAACTTTTGGCCGGCATTGATTTAGATAGAGTAGCATTTCATTATGATTGCACAATTGACTACAGCTCGCTTCCTTGCGTTCAAATTGGACCGATGGAGGTTTTGTGTAGCCATTGCAGTGCATTGAAGTTCGCTGGAGAAACACCTGGGTTATGCTGTCTCAGTGGCAAGGTTAAATTACTACTATTACCCTTGCCCCCAGAGCCATTGAATTCCCTGCTTCGTGTCGAAACACTGGAATCACGTAATTTTCTTTCAAACATTCAGAAATATAACGGATGCTTTCAAATGACTTCATTTGGAGCAAATATTATTGATGAACCTGGATTCAATCCGACGTTCAAGGTGATAAAAGGTTCAAAATATCATTACAAAAATGTAGATTAAATAAATAAAAGGATATATTTTGTTATAACTTCCTCATCGACTTCACAGATCCAAGGCCAAATTCACCATCGAATTGGGGCATTACTCCCGCTTGAAGATGCACAACATAAATTCCTACAAATATATTTCATGGGCAATGTGGAAAATCGTGGCGGCCACCGTGGTGTGATGGTAGCGTACTCCGCCTATCACACCGTATGCCCTGGGTTCAACTCCCGGGCAAAGCAACATCAAAATTTTAGAAATAAGATTTTTCAATTAGAAGAAAATTTTTCTAAGCGGGGTCGCCCCTCGGCAGTGTCTGGCAAGCGCTCCGATTGTATTTCTGCCATGAAAAGCTCTCAGTGAAAACTCATCTGCCTTGCAGATGCCGTTCGGAGTCGGCATAAAACATGTAGGTCCCGTACGGCCAATTTGTAGGGAAAAATCAAGAGGAGCACGACGCAAATTGGAAGAGAAGCTCGGCCTTAGATCTCTTCGGAGGTTATCGCGCCTTACATTTATTTTTTTTATTTAATGTGGAAAATCGACTTGATCAGCGTCAAATAATCAATCCTGCAATGAGAAGAGGAATTCTTGGAGAACTGCAGCAGTTACTTTATGAACATCATGCATTGCTTCGGTTATTCAAAACTGCGTTGGATCCAATGCCAACTGATGACTATAAAGTTGTGATTAGAGCTGATAAACGACCGACTGGAACACATGAACGTCAATTCGACGCTCCAACAATAGATAAGGGTGCAATTTTGATAGTAGGTGAAAATTTGGAGAGTTGCTGACACGTCCCGACTCTGGGAAATTAAAACGAATAGCCGAAACACATGGCTCATACGATACACTGCAATACCCACTAATGTTTTGGCAAGGATTCGATGGATATTATATAAATATCAAGATGATAAGTCCATTGACCAGTGAGTATCGATATCATAATAATTATAATATCAATCCGAAACTAATATCATTGATATTATTATAGGCGAGGAAACTACCAAGAATGTTAGCGCAATGAACTTTTACGCGTATCGTTTAATGATTCGCCTAAATGTCGACAACTATTTGTTTCGATTCCGCCGATTTGTTTCAGCAATTTTGCTTCGATATCTGTGCCAAAATAGAAGCGGACCGCCTCCTTTTTATATGTTTAAACCAAAGCAGCCGACGTACGGAGGAGTACCTTAATTTACGGGATGCAATTTGCACCGAAGGAAATGCAGCTAATATCGGTCGTTTGACCATATTACCGGCGACGTTCGTTGGCAGCCCACGTCATATGCATGAACATGCGCAAGATGCAATGACATATGTACGTCATTATGGTCGTCCAGACCTGTTCATCACCTTCACGTGCAATCCAAAATGGACAGAAATTGTTCAATTGCTGCTTCCTGGTCAAACATCAAGTGATCGCCACGATATCACCGCACGTGTATTCAGGCAAAAAATTTGGTCGCTGATGGACTATATTGTTAAGCATCGTGTCTTTGGGCATATTCGATGTTGGATGTATTCGATTGAATGGCAGAAAAGAGGCTTGCCGCATGCGCATATTCTCATTTGGTTAGTCGAAAAATTGCAACCTGACCAAATTGATGACATCATATGTGCCGATATTCCTGATCCCGTAACCGATCCAGACCTGCATGATATCGTAATAACGAACATGATTCATGGGCCGTGTGGTGCCGTTAACCCACAATCATCGCGCATGGTCGACGGAAATTGTTCAAAGAATTATCCCCTAGATTTGACCGATGAGACCTTCGCTGGCAATGATGGTTATCCACTGTATCGGCGTAGATCACCTAGTGATGGCGGTAGGACAATAATAATGAAAGTGAAAGGCAATGATTTCATGGTTCCGTATTCGCCTCTTCTGTCAAAAACATTCAAAGGGCATTGTAACGTTCAGTATTGCAACTCCGTTAAGTCCATCAAATACGCTTGCAAATATGTCACGAAAGGCAGTGGTATGGCGGCTTTTGATCTGCAAGGTCCAGAACGTAATGGTGAAATCACGCGCTATCAAGTTGGTCGATACGTAAGTTGCAATGAGGCGATTTGGCGTATATTCTCATTTCCCATTCACGATCGCTATCCGACTGTTACACATTTAGCAGTGCATCTGGAAAACGGCCAAAGAGTTTATTTTAATGCAGCAAATGTCGCACAACCCACCAGCGACAACATTGACCAATTTCTTCTCCATTTGCCAAATTGATCCCTTTGCACGTATGCTACTTTACATGGATATACCGCGTTATTACACTTGGAATTCTTCATCGAAAAAATTTCAACGTAGAAAGCAAGGCGATATAATACCAGGTCATCCGGATGTGCGTTCTACTAAAGCTCTTGGCCGCATTTATACAATGCATCCGAATAATGATGAATGCTTTTACTTGCGACTATTGTTGGTGGATGTTCGTGGGCCGGCATCATTTGAATCACTTCGAACTGTCAATGGTATAGTACTGCCAACGTTTCGTGCTGCATGCCAGGAGCTCAATTTGCTGGAAAACGATGCCCATTGGGACACGACCATCGCCGAAGCAACTATATCCGCATCTCCAATACAGTTACGCACATTGTTTGCCATTATTATTTCCACGTGTTTTCCATCGAATCCACGTGAATTGTGGGACCAATACAAGGATGACATGTCAGAAGACATTTTGCATCGTGCTCGAGTCCATTCAATGAATCCCAACCTTGAGATGAATGAAGAGATGCACAACCAGGCTTTGGTTTTGGTAGAAGATATGTGTTACCTTATGTGCGGCAAACTATTTGTCAGGCTAGTAATGCCATCACCAAATCGTGGAATAAACGATGCTTTCGAACGAGAATTGCATCGTGAACGTGAATACGACACAAATGCATTAAGCCAGTTGGTTAGAACGAATGTACCTGTGTTGAATCCCCAACCGAAAGAAGTGTACGATACGGTGATGAAGGCAATTGATGATGGAAATGATGGCATATTTTTCCTAATGCGCCTGGTGGCCCTGGCAAGACATTCCTTATATCACCTATTTTGGCTACAGTTCGTGCAAGATCGGAAATTGCGGTAGAAGTGGCTTCTTTTGGAATAGCCGCTACTCTGCTGGAAGGTTGCCGAACCGCTCATTCGGCGTTAAAATTGCAATTAAACCTTCAAGCGGTTGCAGAACCAACCTGTAACATCGCGAAACAGTCAGCAATGGCTAAAGTTTTGGTAAGGAGCAACATAATTATTTGGGACGAATGCACCATGTCACATAAATATGCGTTAGAAGCCCTGAATCGCTCCATGAAGTATCTGCGTAATGACGCAAGACATTTTGGGGGTTCATTGATTTTGCTCTCCGGCGATTTCCGACAAACACTACCGGTAATACCACGATCAAATCTGCGACATTGTGGCCTTGTGAAGAAACTGCAGCTGACAACCAACATGCGAGTTGCATTACTAAGCGATCCATCTGCAGAAGGGTTCTCCAACCAATTGCTAACTGTCGGCAATGGTCGTGTTTCAGTAGACGCATCAAATATATGGTTTTTATTCACCAAACTTATGTAATTTCGCCTTAACGAAAGAGGAGCTGATAAGCAAAGTTTTTCTGAACATCGTTGCCAACCATACCAATTACGATTGGTTGGGTGAAAGAGCAATTTTGGCAGCAAAAAACAAAGACGTGGATGAACCAATGAAGACGAAGCGACAAACTACCCAACGGAGTTTTTAAATTCATTGGATGTGCCTGGATTTCCACCGCACAATTTACAAGTAAAGGTTGGTTTAGTCGCCATCATAATTCGCAATTTGAATCAGACAAAACTATGCAACGGTACCCGTTTAGCAGTCATTAACTTGTGGGCAATCTGATTCACGCAAGGGTATTAAAAGGGAAATTCAGCGGTGAGGAAGTTCTCATTCCGAGAATTCCAATGATCCCAGCCGATATGCCATTTGAGTTTAAACGATTCCAGTTTCCGATTCGTCTCACATTTGCCATGACGATAAATAAGTCACAAGGGGAAATACAATAAAATTCGACACAACTGCAACCCATCTAGTAAGTATTTCCACAAATGACCACAGATTTTATGAAATTTGAAAAGATTGCCGACATTGTTAATTTAATATTAAATTTTTATTTGTTTTGAGCATTCAGTTAATGAATAAAAAAGGTGAATGAGTTTTTATATTGTTAAAAAATAAATAACGGATTAACAAACTATAAGCTATTGAAAGTTTGATTTCAAAGACATAATTTAACGCAGGCAACGCCTGCGGGGTCAGCTAGTATTTAACATAAAAACATGTGATATGTATTGTATTGGATTGTTAACTTATGTTTCCTCGTTTTTATGAATAAAAATGAATAAGACCAAATTTCAGAGTAGTTTTTTAATGCAAATTGACTTAGGATTTTATACAAATAAAAAAACGTGCAGGAATTAGAATTTTTCAGAAAATAGACTCACCCTAAAAACAAAGTGGTTCTAGTTTGTGAGCATCTACTGTATATCAATGATATCATCAAAATTTATCATTTCAAATTTTTCTGTTTCCATACTTAATAATGTTAGGTCACTTAGGCGACCTTGCCCCATCGTTGGTCGTAAATATGTCAAAATCAGTTTTAATTTGCTGAATGAACGTTCGCAGCTAGCAATTGATACTGTGATAATCAAGAGTATTTGAAGTGCCACTCCCAAGTATGGAAAAACATCTTTTCCAAACGAGATTATAAAAGAAAGTAATTCTAATGGAGTTTTAGGTTCAATTTCTTTTCTACTGCGAAGTAATATTTTGCAGACACATATTTCGATAAAAAGTCCTGTTCCATCGAAATCTGTTTTACAAAAATTCACCCAAGTTCTTACAATTTCTTTCAAAGTCGTTATTATCATTGTTTAACAAATTTCCAACGTCTAAGAGAAATTCAAATCTAAAATTAAGATAATTTACTCGTGTAAATCTTGTACGTATTTCTTGTTGGAGACGATCGAGAACACTTTTTATAACGTGAGAAATTTCACATTCTGCGGAGAGTCCAACATCTCTAGCCAATTCGGTGATCGGTTGAGATGTACACACGCTCATCTAAATACATGTGTTCATTTTTATCGGAGGATTGCGACCGGCATCAATCGATCAAACTCGGTGGCTGTGTAAGCGTACCCTAACTGAATTGTAGATAACTGGCTTAAATTTCAGAATCGCAACTACAAAAATCTCCTTAAATTCCAAGCGTTCATTTTCTTTGGCATTTTGTCATACTCGTATTTAATAATTTAGGCAATGGTGACTGCTGGAATTCCGCTGCAGGGGTCAGCTTATTTTTTTGAGTAATATGCTGAGCACCGATACAATTTTTTTTGGATATACAAACTTCTGTCATCACGTTATAGATAGATAGATAATTAATTAAGGATCGCACTGCGACCATTGGTCTATTGTGGCGTCAATCATCACGTTATCTAATTTCAACAAGAATATGTTTCGAACGGCTGAATTTTAATTTGCATTCCATTCAGCTTTATGCAAAGGGTTTTTCCAATTCGCTAGAGTTTTTGAAATTTAGATGCAATGATATAACAAATAGTTAAATTTGATTGGGTTAAAAAAAATTGTTACGGTCCATTGAATATTTAATAAAAATTATTGAAAAAACAAACATTGCTTTTATGCAAACAATTATGTCAGGCTCTATAAAAAGTGTATATTGTTTGTACCGAAAATTAATTCTGCTAGTAAACTTACCTTGCTTTAGCCACCCTGATGGGCATGCCAGAAAAATGACTTCGCATATCTTCTTGATTGTCGGTGGCATACATATGTGGCCGAGGTATAGAACGACCGCTGTACGCTGATACTTGATCCCAATCCTGGAAAAAAAGTTAATATTTATTCATGACTTTATTCGCATATAATGTATAAATAAGGTACTCAAGTATCACTCTTCAAATGAAAGATACTCGATATTATCTAAACAAAACTACTTCGTACACAATATGCCGTGGCAGTTCTGAGTCAGGCGACCAAATCGGTGACACGTATCACATGACAGGCGACTAAATGCTTTGTAAGTTGTGGTGTCGTTGTTGTTGCTTTGTACTTTAAATACGATTTCTCAGGCATGCATCTTGAAGGTAAGAGTGTTATCGAAAGTCACCCCAAACATTTTTTTCAAACGTTTTCGACAGGTCCAGTGCCACGAGCACAGTCGTATGATGAAGTTTTGGGTGGCTCAGTCCACAATTTATTAGGGTGTAATGGTGTTCTAGCATCGGAATGGGTGTTCCGTATGGGCCTATTAATTTCGAAGGTTTGACCTTTTAAATGGCTTCATTAATCTGCAGAAGTAGCGGAGAAGTATTTTCTGATCGTGTTTGTGTTTATGTGCCCGTTTATTTGTACGATGTTTAGCCTTGTTAATTGAAGTATGCATTGGAAATTGCCGCAGAAATCGTTCGCGCATTTCATAGGGCCAATGAACAATTTAAAAACTGACTGGTATGAATAACCCCACAAAATCCTAGAAAATAAACTAGAATATTTGCTGACTACTTTGGCTCTTGACTGCAGGGTGGTTATGTGTGTGTGAAATAACTTCTTCTCTTGGAATCCAAGATTACATTACATGACTGACAACTGCTGACTACGTGTATGTATGGGTGCTTGCTTTGTTGTAGTTGTATATTTGTTTAAAGCCCTATCACGTAAGCAGTCTTTCATATACATAGATTCGTTTAACACAATCTTATGCAATGTTTCATATTTTATGATACGATTTAACAACAACCACACACAGCGGGCGAAGTGAATTTAGCAGAGAAGAGACGTGGCAAGGCGAGAGGGGTAGGGAAGAGAAGAGTACAAAAGGGAAGAGAAGAGAGGAGAAGCGAAGAGAAGATAAGAGAAGAGAAAAGAAGAGAAGAGAAGGAAAGAGAAGAGAAGAGAAGAGAAGAGAAGAGAAGAGAAGAGAAGAGAAGAGAAGAGAAGAGAAGAGAAGAGAAGAGAAGGAAGAGGAGAAAAGGATGCGCCTAAATAAAAATGAAAATTGCAAATATTTGCCAGCATCACTTTATTTCGATAAATTAAAGACGTATTCTCTTCTCTTTTAATATATTAAATTACAAAATATTCAGTAAATTACAAAAACAATGTAGTTGTATGTTCATTTAAATTTATGTTGAGCCGCCACCGCTCCTAACAGAGAACAACAAAAGTAATTTCCATCGTCGCTGAGCTGGCAACACTGTTCACCTTCATGTATTTTCATTTCGACAGAAATTTTTTGCAATATTTTTTTTTGATATTTTATAAGTAAATTGGTGAAATTTAACCTAATTTTTTTCGTTAATTCGTGCAAGTAAGATTATTTTAATATACCAAATATAAAAAGTAAAATGATGTGTGCACTTTAAAGATTGTAAACGTGCGGGAACAATATGTATCACACAAACCTGTTTTTCGCCGATAACTTTTAAACGGATAAAAAAAGTTATCTTCCGCTTTCAGATTCTTAATCTAGACGTGAATGCGCGTCTTTTGATACCTCACTCGAAAATTTTGGCCCAAATTTCGGTGGGTACCATAAACTGCACTACTACCGATATGTGGAAGAGATGAGAGGTCAAACTATAGAAAGCAGGGAACCAGTGGCATATTTCCCCCAGCGCTATTCACAGGGGGCGCCAAATGGTCCACAAAGCAGAACTTCCTGGATAATTTTTATTTTTACTATAACTGTTTCCTGGAAAAACCGGTGACACGTATCCCATGACAGGCGACTAACTGCTTTGTAAGTTGTGCTGTCGTTGTTGTTGCTTTGTACTTTAAATACGATTTCTCAGGCATGCATATTGAAGGTAAGAGTGTTATCGAAAGTCACCCCAAACATTTTTCATCTATGGGCTAGAGAATGTAGTAGCACACTTAGAACAAAAAGCAGAGAACACTAACACCACAAATGACACCAGAAGCGAAGCTACAATTATGTTGCAAAATATACTAATTTTAGTTTCGTAATATGAGTTCATTTCTGGTATGAAATCTTAACGAGGTTTGATCGTGTGCAGCACAGATTACAAGTGTTCTCGATCGTCTCCAACAAGAAATACGTACCATATTTACACGACTATATGACTTTAATTTTAAATTTGGATTTCTTTTGAACGTTTGAAATTTGTTAAAGAAGGATAATAACAACTTAGAAAGAATTTGTAAGAACTTGGGTGAATTTTATAATACAGATTTCGATGGAACAGAAATTTTTATCGAAATATGTAACTGCAAAATATTACTTCGAAGTAGAAAGGAAATTGAACCTAAAACTCCGTTAGAATCACTTAATTTTATGATATCGTATGGAGATGTTTTTCCAAACTTGCGAGTGGCACTTCAAATACTCTTGAGTATCTCAGTGTGGTGACCTGATGGTCGTTCCAAAAGGGTGAAATAAGGCTCGAAAGCCGATCTCTAGGCTACCTACAGATGTAAGTTGCCGGAATGTTTTTAAGAGAAAGAAAAAGTCATAATATGTTTGATGTTCATATTCAATCTTTTTTCTTTATTCAAAATCTTACCTATTTATACAATTTTTGGTGACACAAATTTAGTTTCTAACTCCGCCTTACTTGTTTCGTTTTCCCATGACTTCCAACCAGTGCACGGATTTTACCACTTTATTGGTAGATCTACCAACTTTTTGGCCCATTTTCATTTTCTACCACTTCTACCACCAAAACCCAAAAATCTACCAACATTTCAATATACATATTCGCATTGAAACCAAATACTGCGATCATTAGGTATATAATAATTTTGTCATTGCTATTTCAAACGAAGATTACATTTATTTCGGTTTTTATTTTGAAAAGTTTGTGTACGAATTCAAACAAGAAATAAATTTGTTTATGAAATAAATGTGGTAAATGAGAACGCAAATATTTCCCTGCGCTATTTTCATCAGTTTTTTGTGAATAATTTTAAACGAAAATAAAAAGGTTTAAGTAAATGCCAAAGTCGGTTATTTTGTAGTATTCTTTGTACATTGAAAAAATGTGGTTGTAATTAGACGTTTCGGTAAATTTTCGTCAGTATTTCAAGCTCGAAATACAGCAAGCAAGTATCATATACATATGCATAAGCTATGTATACACAAATTTAAATGTATTTTTTTGTTTTATTTGCATGTTTTTTTAAAAGTGTTATTTTCGTGACATGTGCTTTATTGGTTTTACAATAAAATATGAATTGTTTTGTACAAATATAAACTGTAGCTATTTTTTCTTGGAAAAAAATCTACCAACTTCTACCACTATTTTAATTTTCCGTCTACCAACATTCTCTTTTTAAAAGTCCGTGCACTGCTTCTAACGCTTGGAAATGCTTTGAAGGGCAACCAATCAGATTTCCGTTAGGTAAGCAGAAATATTTACATTTATAAATGTTCATTGTCTAACTGCATTCCGATGCAAGCAATGGCATTGCAGGAGGTCAGTACTCATGTTCATTGGTTGTGTGTACATATTTTATTATTTCGTTTGCATAATTAAATAATTTTTCTGTTTGCTGAGTTAGAAAATACATTTGTGTTTTGTTTGGATTTGTTTATACTAATTTCTTGTAGTTCTTATCTTATTTCTAAATACTTTTTTAAATTGTTACTACCATTAATTTCTAAAGTGGAGTTTACTCCATTTGTGCTTACAATTGCATACGGGCCACGGTATGGGCTTTGATTTTCCTTTTTATTTTCTATTCTTACATACGCTAGATCTCCTATTTCAACTTTATGTGTCTTAACATTTTTGTCACACTTAGTTTTTCTGTTTAGTTTTACATTGCTTATTAATTTTTTGGCGTTGTTTATGGACGTTTGGAGTCTCAATTTCAACTCATTAGCGTAATTTTCAATGTCGTAAATTTTGTTTACATTGTTTATGTTATCGCTTGGTATTATGGGTAATTTTCCAAACACTAATTATTATGGTGAATACTGGGTATCTACGTGTGGGCGGTATTGTATGCGAAAGTGTAATACGATATCCACTTGTCCCATTCACAATCGTCGGCGAATGAAAGTAAATATTCATTAAGAGTTCTATGATTTTTCTCAAGTGCTCCTATTGTTTGATGGTGGTATGGGGCTGAGAATATTTGTTTAGTGTTAATTAGATTACATACGTTATTCATCAGTTCATTTACGAATTCTGATCCACTGTCTGACTTAAGTGTTTTAATGAAGTCGTGTTTTAAGATAAGTTGTTCGACTAAAGTGGTTGCTATAGTTTATGGCGTCTTTATTTTCAATCGGGTGTGCTATTACATATTTTGACAAATCGCATTGCATTGTTAATATGTTAATATGTGTCTGTAGCCGTTTGATATGCGCAAAGCGCCTACAGTGTCAATCGTTATGGTCTCAAATGTTGCCGTTGGTGTGTTTGTCACTACAAGTGGTTCTATTGTGTGTCTTACTACTTTATTCTGTGTGCATTTTTTGCAGCTATTAATAAATTCTTTGACCATATGTCTCATGCTTTTCCAGATGTATTTTTGTTTAAGTTTTAAAATTGTTTTTCGAACTCCGAAATGGCCTGCAATGCTAGAGCAGTGGTACTCGTCTATCAGTTTGTATTTCATAATCATACTTTCTATTTCTATTGGAGCTTTGTATATTAAAATTTTTATTGGCGCGCGTTTATTCATTTCTAACTCATCATATTTCTTTGCATTCATATCGATATTTTTAAATATAAAATCTTTTTCACAAAGGGCTAGCTCCTTTATATGTGAATTCCTCAGTAAACTATGTAGTTTCTCCAACATTGAATCTTGATTCAAAGGGTCATCGCTACAAGTTACGTGCACTTCATTATTAATTATTTTAATTATAGTACTACTTTCTTTTTCAACATAAAATTTCAATTTCTTCATTTTCTTCACGTCATTAAAAGATGTGCATTCCCAAATTTCAAGTTGATCAGGCTTCTTATGAGACATGCTGTCTTCTTTAATGCGTCTACCGGTATTCTTATTCTCTTGCGCTATTTCTTTTTCTCGATTATCCTTCAATTTTGCGGCCTTGCTCCTAGTTAAAATATGTATACATTTTCTATCTTCTTGCTCATTTTTGCTTATTGGAATCATTGATTTGAGTATGTCACTATCCATCTTGATGCGTGATAGTGCATCTGCATTGGTATTAATTTTCCCTTGCTTGTATATGATTTCAAAATCATATTTTGACAGGTCTATTCTAATTCGTGTCATTTTTTATGAAGGATTTCTATGCGAAAATAGTGATATTAGTGGTCTGTGGTCCGTTACCACGATGAATTTTCTTCCATAAAGATATGTCCTAAAGTAATTAATTCCCCAGTGAATGGCTAATAACTCCTTTTCTATAATGGGTTTGTTTATGTCATGCTTTTGCAATGATTTGCTGGCATATGATAATGGTAAATCATGTCCCAATTCCCCTTGTGATAATATGGCTCCTAAAACGAAATCAGATGCATCTGTTGTAAGTGTAAAGGGTTTGTCAAAGTCTGGGTACTGTAAGATGAGTGGGTTAATTAGTTTTACTTTTAGGCTATTAATTTCGCATTCTTCTGACCAAATAAACGGTTTTCGTTTTTTCAATAGTGAGTTGAGGCATTTGACGATTTTTGCGAAGTCCGGGATAAAACGTCTGTAATAATTGCAAAATGCAAAGAACCTTCTAGTCTCGTCTGGATTTGTCGGTTTGTGGTAATTGCGTACTACTGCGCATTTGGCTGGGTCGGTTTTTATACATTTGTCCGTTATTAAGTGGCCTAAATAAATTACTTCTGACTTGAGGAATTGAGATTTGGTAGGGTTTAGTTTGAAATTGTAGTATCTTAATCTGTCAAATACTTTTAACAAATGCCTGTTGTGGTGTTTTAGGGAACATCCGAAAACAATTATGTCGTCTACGTAGAAAAAAGGTTTAGATTTTAGACCGCTCAATGCTATTGTTAACATTAACTGTTTGAGGATATTTTCAATCCAAATGGTGGACGTTTGAATTGGTAGTGATCGTCTTGGGTTGCATATGCCGTTGGAGGTCTTGAGTCATTTTGTAGTGGTATTTGGTGAAAAGAGCTTGTCATGTCTAGGGTTGTGAAATATTTCGCTCGTCCTAAAATATCAAGTATGTCTTCTAATCTTGTCAATGGGAATTTGTCATTTAGTTTTCTATAGTGTACTACTAAGCGCCATTTCTTATCGTCACTTTCACTTTTCTTTGGTACTAAAAGCAAAGGAGAATTGTATGGGCTAACGGAAGGTTCAATAATGTCGTTGTCGATCATTCCTTGTACTTGGCTCTGAATATGTACCTGTTGTGTTTGAGGTAGTCTATAGTTCTGTATGTATACCGGTGTGTTGTCTGTGAGATTGAGTTTTTGGTCATAGAAATTATTTACTGAAAGTTTCTCTCCTTCTAAATGGAATATTGACTGATATTTTCTAAAAACTTCTGTTAGTTCTGTTTCTGTGTATTTGTCTAAATTTTGGAGTTTTAATATTTTCATTAATTTTTTGAATCGTTCATTATTGTATGTATTTGGTTGACATTTGGTGTTTAAAATCGTGCAGTTTGATAATTTTTCTGTATTAAATTCTAATTCTTGAATATTGGCTGCATGTGTGTTGACGTTTAAAATCTTTACATGGGGAATTCCCTTAGCTGGTGCAATTGAATTCGGTAAAAATAACAATTCTTTGTTTAATACTACGCTACCTTCTGGTATGTTTAGTTTAATTGGCAATATTATCTCTGTCCTTGGTGGTATCCGTACTGTTTTTTGTGATGGTACTTTTGTATTGATTGGTAAATAATGTTCTGTATTGTTGACATTTATTGTAATGGTGAAAGTTTCGTAGTCAATTATACAAAGGTGGTTCATTAAAAAGTCTCTACCTATTATTCCGTCTGTTGCTATTGGAAAATCGTCGTTTACTAGTTGAAAATGCATGTTAGTTTACATTTGGAGCTGCTGTCAAAGTCATATTCGTTATTAAGTGGATTTTTGCAAATTGAAATGTCCGCTCCTGTATATATGAGGAATGTCATTCGCCTATTAAGCTCTAAGTTATTTATTGTTACGTAGTTGGTTAAATTTTCTGTAATAACGTAAATACAATTGGACCTAAGGATGTTTATATTTCCCTGTCCCCCGGAAGAGTGCCCTCGTGGTCTTCCGGGTCGCCTTGGTTTCTCTGAAACTGGACATAGTTGACTCGGCGACTATTCCTCTCATTGCTCCTTAGCCGCTGAGTTCCAGTCGGGTTACTACGGTTTTGGTTGGGGTAAATACTTTGTCTTTGGTTAAAGGAATATCCCTGGTTATTGTTTTGAATATTAGGTCTGGGATTATTTGAATACATATTAATTGAATTATTGTTCCGTCCATGGTTGGGCATGTTCCTTGTTCTGCTTATATGAGTTAACCGGGTATTGCCCGTATCGCTTTAAATGTATGAACACATTTATTTCAAGCAATTTTTAATTTTATAATTTATTTAATAATGTGGAAAAAATTTAAACAACGTGACATCAGGACGGACAAGGCGACAGCTGTTTCGATTATACCTTGTAAATCTCTTCAAAGCCTTTTCTCCCGGGAGTGGGAGTCGAACTTCTGCTGTTGTTGTTATTCTGCCGATAAGTGTTTTGGTTGTAATTGTTGTACCTCCTAGAGTAGTTCTGTTCTGTTGTTCTTTGTTCTATCTCTAAGGCTAGGTCAACAGCGCTATCAAATATTTTCGGTAGTGCGGCTAATACCGATTTTTTGACTATTCATTAAGTAGTTTTTGAATACGTAGCTATATTGATCATTTAAGTTGCAATCAAGAATTTTGTTCGTTCCGACGCCACCTCGACACCTTACTTGCCATATTTGCAAAAGCGTTAATCAGACACTAATTGTAAAATTTTATTTTATGTTCGATATACTTAAATTTTCTTTGGCTGAGATTGGGCTAATTGGTTCTGAAATATGTGGATTGTAGCTGTGCTTTTATACTTTCTTCTGTAAGTTGTTTTAGAGTTCTTCAAATGGTTGTGGGGTTTGAATTGCATCACATTTGTCGTTCACCGTTTGACTCAGGTTTTACATAAATACAAAGTCGCATAAGGTGCTGTTTGCTTGCCTCGGCTAAATCGTTATAAATGATTTCTGTATTCTTTTAAAAAGGGCTTCCAGCTCTTTTAATTTCGAAAAAGTCGGAATAGCTTTAAAGCTAATTGTAAATAAATTCCGGCATTTGTTGTTACGCTTTGAGAATGTCTTTTTCAAAAATTCTATGGAAACTAATGTTTTTGGTCTATAACGGAGGAATTTCAATCGTATTCGTATTTAGACAAAACATTTTAAAAGTTGTCTCCTTTTTTCCAGAATAACTTTAATTAGGATTTCTTATGTTCTTCGTAAGCTTTCAAAAGTATGCATTGGTTAATAAAACCTCATTATAGTTTCTAACCGCCTTATTTGTTTCAGTTTCCATGCTGGAACGATAACAAGGTGGCAGCATGCGGTGACATACCTACAAACATAAATAAAAAATTCCATGTACTTTGTCTTTGTAAATTCGATGGACAATTGTCAAATCGTACTGCGCCGGGAAGTTGATGTATCAATGAAATAAAAAAAGTTTATAATCAGCTGTTCCATGGTGCACTGTATCGTTCCGCATGCGTTTTTTCCCATGACTTCCAACGCTTGAATTGCTTTGAAGGGAAACCAATCCAGATTTCCGTTAGGTAAGACAGTATATCTTCTAATTAAAAAGTTTAGGTTTTCGTCGTTTGGTACGCTTTGAGATTGTCTTTTTTTAAAAGTTCTATGGGGAAACTCAATGTTTTGTCTATAGTGAGGAATTCAATTCGTATTCGTATTTAGACAAATTTTAAAAGTTTGTCTCCTTTTTTCCAAAATAAACTCTAATAGGATTTTCTATGTTCTTCGTAAGCTTTCAAGTATGCATTGGTAATACTTCTTATAGTTTAACCCGCCTTATTGTTTCGTTTCATGAGAACGATATAAGGTGGCAGCATGGTGACATAACCTACAAACATAAATAAAAATTTTCATGATACTTTGTTTTGTAAATTTCGATGGACAAAGTCAAAATTTCGTACTGCCCGGAGGTGAAGTATCAAATGAAATAAAAAAAGTTATAATCAGCGTCCATGCTGCCCACCCTTGTATCGTTCCGCATGCGTTTCCCATGACTTCCAAACGCTTGGAATTGCTTTGAAAGGAAACCAATCAGATTTCCGTTAGGTAAGACAGTATATTCTTCTAATTTAAAAAGTTTAGGTTTTCGTCGTTTGGTCCTCAGGATCGTTCACGATCGCAGGATCGCCATGTGGTGACCTGATGGTCGTTGCAAAAGGGTTAAATAAGGCTCGAAAGCAGATCTCTAGGCTACCTACAGATGTAAGTTGCTGGAATGTTTTTAAGAGAAAGAAAAAGTCATCATATGTTTGATGTTTATATTCAATCTTTTTTCTTTATTCAAAATCTTAATCTATTTATACAATTTTTGGTGACATAAATTGAGTTTCTAACTCCGCCTTACTTGTTTCGTTTTCCCATGACTTCCAACGCTTGGAAATGCTTTGAAGGGCAACCAATCAGATTTCCGTTAGGTAAGCGGAAATATTTATATTTATAAATGTTCATTGTCTAACTGCATTCCGATCTCCTGCGAAGACAGTAACCTTGTAGCGGTGCAGGGGCTTATGCCGATCGCATTCGATACTAATTGGTCAGATGGGAGCGGCGCAACCGCGCTCACCTGACAGATGTGGTCGAATGCTATCAGTAACCAGGAACTGTCACCTCCTAATCCAGGGTGTCATGCGTCTCCGTGCCCATTGGACTGGTTTGCAGCCAGGAGGTCCACAACACCGACTGTATTATAAGGGCGCTTCCCCAACACCGGGCCACCTTGGGGAGTAATCATGGCCTTACCTCGTCAAGGGGCTCTGCCGCGGCGGACCAACCCAGTTCCCCAGATAAACAATTTGACAACTACGCTTGCCACGTCAAGCATGTTGTCGTACGACAAAAATAAAGAAAGACAAAAACCAAAACCAAAAAAACAAAAAACCAAACAACAACAGCAACGAAACAAAGAAAACGGGCTCCAAGAAGAGCAGCGGGCAAAGCAGTAGCAGGCCACGCAAGTACTCCAGGCAATTCCTGGAGAGCCTCTCGAGAGAGGAGGCAATGCTCTTCTTAGAGCATATGAGGTACGACGAATCTCCCTCCACCAGCGCTGGAGTGCGCAGAGAACCGGCTCTTAAACCCGCGAACCCAAAGGGCAACACAGATACCCAAGGAAAGCAACGCAGGCCAGAAGAGCATAATAAGCAAAAGACGACGAAACCCGCGATCCCCAGAGGCATCTCGGCCACTGGTGAGCAGCGCGGGCAAATCAAGAAAGCGGAGCAGGAGGGACAGGCGTCGAGCAATAAACCCGCGAACCATGGAGGGCCCAGTACCACCATAGAGCATTGCGGGCCTCCCGAGGAAAGAGGTACAGCAACTAAACGTAGCTCCGACGGTACCTCTACACATACGAGAGAAGGTGGCAACAACCATCCTAGCAGGCCCTCTAGAGAGCCGAGTAAGCATGGGCGAGCACCGTCGAATCATGATTCTGGAAGCAGCTCACAAGGCAGCAGCGATAGGTCCCAGAAAGAGAACGACACCAAACAAAACCAGGAAGAGTGGAGGCCCAACAGAAGGCATAACGGAGTAAGGCAACCTGCACTACCACCACCGGGCAGACCAGGATCGCTTACAGACAAATGGCGCCTGGGACTAAGTGGGCCAGCAGCACGGTTCTAGGAGAAGTATCATTGAAGTCGCAATTGGGAACGTCACGGTAGTACACAATTTTATAGTGGCAGAGATTGTTGACGAAATCATAATTGGAGTGGACTTCTGAATCGACCGATCGCGATATAAGAACATGGATGTACCACTTAATTTCGGCTACGAGAGAGGCTACAGCAGTAAACGAGTGCTGGTGGAAGAGAGTCAGCAAATACCACCAAAATCAGAAGCAGTCATCTGGGTAAAGGTTGATGGAGATTGTGGGTTGTCGAAGCAGCAAACAAATCAACACCGAACATACTTGTAGGAAAAACCCTGGCTATGACAAAAGATGGACGTATTCCGGTAAGAGTACTCAATGAGTTCAAGTCATCATTCGATTTGACCAAAGGAGCTATTTTGGGAAGACGCCAAGAGGCCGAAGTAGTTATTAACTGTGAACAGCTCCAGGAACATGTTTCATCTAGTAATACTGATCTTTCAAATGACATCACGGCATGGACGCAAGGGCTAGAGGAAGCCTATCAGAGTAAGGCAAAACAACTGCTCCTAAAATACGCGAACATATTTGACCAGGCCGCACCAATGTTTTGAAACATCAAATTGAACCTGGAGATGCGAGGCCGATCCGTCAAGCACCACGTAGTGTTCCACTGGCGAAGCAGGAAGTTGTGAGTCAAATCATACAAGAAATGAGCGACAGCGGTGTTATCGAACCATCAGCTAGTCCATGGAGCTCACCGGTAGTACTTGTAAAGAAGAAGGGTGGAAAAATGAGGTTTTGCGTGGACTACAGGAAGTTGAATGACATTACGAAAAAGGATAGCTACCCATTGCCAAGAATGGACGACACTCTAGACTCGCTTTCTGGTACGGAATGGTTTTCCACACTGGACTTGAAAGATGGCAAGTTGAGGTGAAGGAGGAAGATAAAGAGAAAACAGCCTTCAGTATCGGTGATGGTCTTTGGCAATTTACAGTATATAAAGCTTTTGAATGGAAGAAGGAGCAAGAAGTGGCTTTCCAAACATTGAAGGAGCGTTTGTGCACTGCCCCAATGTTAGCATATCCGATTCCAGGAGCAAAATTTATTCTAGATACAGATGCGAGTGGATATGCTATAGGCGTTTTATCACAACTGGTCGATGGACAGGAGAAGGTAGTTGCATATTACAGCCGTTCGATTGGAAAACCAGAGAGGAATTATTGCGTTACACGGAGCGAGCTGTTGACATTGGTAGCGTGCATTAAACATTTCCACAAATAACTCTACGGCCAGCGATTCCGCGTCAGGACAGATCACACAGCGTTGAAATGGCTTCTGCAGTCCCTAATCCGGAAGGAAAATTGGCACGGTGGATCGAGCGACTACAAAGCTATGACTTTTCCATTAAGCATCGAAAGGTGGTACTCATGGAAATGCTGATGCAACATCACGAAGACCATGTAGTTTGGAATGCAAGCACTACTCAAAGGCAGAAGCTAAAGAAGACATTATAGATGTCCGGCTAATGACTATAACATGTACAGATGAATGGGACAAGGAACAGCTAAGAAAATGTCAGATAGAAGATACAGATCTGTCACGTGTTATGCAAGGGCTCGAACGAAATGAAAGACCAAACAGAGAAGAGATGTCAGCAGAGAGTCCCATTGGGAAGTCAATTTGGGCACAGTGGACCAGCTTAGAATTGATATCCGGTTGCCTTCATCGAGTGTGGGAGAGTGAGGATGGTAAATGCAAGACGAAACTGATAGTTGTTCCCAGAAAGAGGATTCCTGACGTGCTCAGCGAGCTTCATAATGGTCCAAGCGGAGGCCATCTTGGAATCACGAAGACGCTCGAGAAGATTAAACAGAGATTCTATTGGGTTGGTTGTCGTCAGTCGGTCACTGAGTGGATTGCGAACTGCGAGGTTTGCAGCAGAGCGAAAGGGCCCAGAACCCGAAGTCATGGCCAGATGAAGCGATATAACTCAGGTGCGCCATTTGAAAGGATCGCTATGGATGTCGCCGGTCCATTTCCTACTAGCAACGGCGGAAACAAATATGTACTGGTAGTTATGGATTATTTCAGCAAATGGTCAGAGGTATACCCAATCTCAAATCAAGAAGCGGAAACAGTAGCAGAAGTATTATAAACAATTGGGTTGCAAGGTATGGGTGTACCAATGGAGTTACATTCTGACCAAGGCAGGAATTTCGAATCAGCTGTGTTCCAGAAAATGTGTAAATCATTGGGCATTCGAAAAACACGGACAACTGCATTGCATCCTCAATCCGATGGTATGGTAGAACGATTCAATAGAACATTGGAGGAGCACTTAAGGAAAGTAGTAGAAAAGTACCATAAAGAGTGGGATAGCCCGCATACCATTACTCTTGATGGCTTACCGATCAGCAGTGCATGAGACAACGGGCCAAATCCCTGCAAAAGTAATTTTTGGCAATGACCTTAGACTGCCAGCTGATTTGAAGTTTGGGATAGATGCCAATGTGGAGAGAAATGTCAAGAAATCCACTAGTGATTTGGAAGAAGAGCTAAGAGAAATACATGATCTGAAAAAGCAACGAACAAAGGTTATGAGTGACAAGATGAAAGCCAGATACGATAAAGCAATTAATTCGGAAAGTTTTCAGGAAGGAGATTTGGTGCTGTTATACAACCCACAACGTAAAAAAGGTTTGTCCCCGAAATTGCAGTGTAATTGGGAAGGCCCATACAAAGTTGTAAAACGGTTCAACGATGTAGTGTACCGCATACAAACCATCGGTAAACCACGAACCGAAATGAAAGTGGTCCATTTGGAAAGGCTGGCAACGTTTAGATAGGGAGATTTGTCTGCTCGGGACGATCAGACTTAGGTGGAGGGCAGTGTTGCGAATATTAGCAAAACTAAGGGCTGCTGCCATCTCTAAGCCGATGCTAAACAGTGATATCATGCACATCCACAGATCAATCATTATGTATCTATATAAACGAATCAATAATTGCGTCTACACATATGTACGTATACGAGCAGCGGAGAAGCAATGCACAAACACATGCATATATCTTATCTGAATTGTTCACAAGAGAGGGCAACAATTTGTGCAAGTATTACTCAAATGAGAAGTTATAAACGTAGTTCTGGCTGGCGATTCTGTAGCTGAAACTAACTAGTAAGTTCTGGAATGGAAAAGCCTGGAAGTATGCAATGAGAAATCAAAAAGTATAAAAGGCGCGACAGTAGAGGCGAAGAGGAGTTTCATTTGAGCTATCAGTCAGTTTGTTTATTAAGCAAGCTATTCGGTGAAAAGTTTGAGTGTTATTGTGAAGTAATTTAATAAAGGCTATTTTGAATTATTAAATATTGGAGCTATTTATTCAACAGTTTAGTGATTCGAACTTAGCAGAGGGTTGCAAATAAGAGGAGTTGTAAGTAAATTCGTTACAATAAATTAGGTTTGCCGTAATTTCTGACGTAAATCATGGCGTCTTGCGATTTATCGTGTAAGTATCGAGGTCCACCTGTGAATGATGAAGGTAGTATAACCAACTGCCCAATGCCGTTGCGGTAAAGCATCCTGAAGATGAACGTAATTTTAGGCTCTAAATTTATTTTGATTATTACGGATGTAGGCCAATCTCTCTGATTAAATTTTGGCATACTGATCTACCAAGTATTGGGTTGTTACCATTCCTTATCTAAGCAAAGTGTTAAAATTGTTATCTCTTGTCATTATACGGTAGCAATAGTTGTTCATACATGACACTGTTTTACGCAGAGGTGTACCACCGATTGGGTTAACTTGAGAAACCTTAATCGCATAACCATTTTCTCCACGACATAGCATCAAAGGATATTGTAAGCTGTCATATGATCTGTGTAACTCTGAAATTGCAAATTATCATCACGACTACGGAATACAATATCTCTGTCATTGTGTCGCCCTCTGTGTTCTCCAACAGGAACTTTATTTGCATGGATTACGACTTGAAGTCAGGAGTATCTGCTGGAACACTCTCAATCGCAGTTTTGAAATACTGTATGTAGCAATTATGAGAATGTAACATATCTTGGATAGATCTAATAAAATCTCTATCAATTGGCTGTGCAACACTTGAACACCGCGTAGATGCTTGTGTATATGGATCTGCAATAAAATATATTTGCAGAAATTTGTGATCACCGGTTGAAGTGGTAGGAAGTAGGGCTCTTGAAACAAGTCGCCTTATTCGACTAGTCGGTTAACCGACTTGAGAAACATTAATCGCATAACCCTTTTCTCCACGACATAGCATCAAAGGATATTGTAAGCTGTCATAAGATCTGTGTAACTCTGAAATTCCAAATTATCATCACGACTATGGAATGCAATATATCTTATGTCATTGTATCGTCCTCTGTGTTCTCCAACAGGAATTTTATTTGCATGGATTACGACATTGAAGTTAGGAGTAACTGCTGGAAAGCTCTCAATCGCAGTTTTGAACGACTGTATGTAGCAATTATGAGAATGTAACATATCTTGGAGAGATCTAATAAAATCTCTATCAATTGGCTGTGCAACACTTAAACACCGCGTAGATGCTTGTGTATCTGGATCTGTAATAAAATATATTTGCAGAAATTTGTGATCATCGGGTCGAAATGGTAGCAAGTAGGGCTCTTGAAAAAAGTCGACTTATTCGACTAGTCGGTTAACCGACTAACCGGTTGTAACGGTTTGCAATGTTTTTAACCGAATATCGATATTCGACGAATCGCCTAGCAGCGATTAATCGACTACTCGCTTTGCTGCGACTAGTCGAGTTTTGCCACATATTCGGTTACCATTAACCGAATATTTCATTTGAAATTTTTCATAATCACTTTCTAGAAATTTTGCGCTCCTAATACGTTTTGTGCATGGTAAAAATGTGTAACATAGTGTATTTTTCATTCCGGCATAGTTGATGATGGTCAAAATATAAGGAGTGCAGAAATTTACCTTGTTATGCTCAAATTTTCATTTATGTGTATCAGGAGCACAAAATTTCTAGTTAGTAGATATGACAATCTTTTTTAAAGCATATTTGGTTACTGGTAACATTTGGAATTTAAATTATAAGGTCTTTTTATAAATATAGTTATCAGTAATGGGAACCAGCATCAACACTAGCAACAACATCAGCACTGAAATCCAGCGAAGAATCAATCTTGCCAATAAATGCTACTTTGGACTAGGTAGGCAATTGAAAAGTAAAGTCCTCTCTCGGCGAACGAAAATCATACTCTACAAGTCACTTATCGTACCCGTCCTGCTATATGGGGCAGAAGCATGGACCATGACAACAGCAGATGAAGCGGCTTTGGGAGTGTTCGAGAGAAAAGTTCTTCGAAAGATTTATGGACCTCTACGCGTTGGCGATGGCGAGTACCGAAGAAGATTTAATGATGAGCTGTACGAGCTATACGCAGACATCAACATAGTCCAGCGAATTAAAACGCAGCGGCTGCGCTGGCTAGGCCATGTTATGCGAATGAAAGATGATGCTCCGGCCAAGAAAGTGTTCCTATCGGAACCCGCCTATGGAAGCAGAGGTAGAGGGCGGCCCCCACTCCGTTGGAAGGACCAGGTGGAAAACGATTTAAACTGCCTTGGTGTGACCAATTGGCGCCGGTTGGCGGAGTGAAGGAACGACTGGCGCGCCTTGTTGGACGGCCATAACCGTTTAGACGGTTAAGCGCCAATTAAGTAAATAAGTAAGCGCGGCCACCGTGGTGTGATGGTAGCGTGCTCCGCCTATCACACCGTATGCCCTGGGTTCAACTCCCGGGCAAAGCAACATCAAAATTTTAGAGATAAGATTTTTCAATTAGAAGAAAATTTTTCTAAGCGGGGTCGCCCCTCGGCAGTATTTGGCAAGCACTCCGGGTGTATTTCTGCCATGAAAAGCTCTCAGTGAAAACTCATCTGCTTTGCAGATGCCGTTCGGAGTCGGCATAAAACATGTAGGTCCCGTCCGGCCAATTTGTAGGGAAAATCAAGAGGAGCACGACGCAAATTGGAAGAGAAGCTCGGCCTTAGATCTCTTCGGAGGTTATCGCGCCTTACATTTATTTTTATTTAAGTAAGTTATCAGTATGAGTGTTTTAATATAAATATTTCCAACTTATCAAATGATTTAAAGTAAGAAAAACAAAAAATTAATTGAGCATTTGCAAATAGCAAAATATATACATTTAAGTTTCAGGAAGCTGTTATAAAGATGTTTGCCTACTTACGCTTCCTTCAGTGAGCCAAAAATAGCTAAATGAATGTTGAAAAGCTGTTCTTTTGTGGTTTCTTCCGAGTAGATAAATTATAACAATAGCATAAAAGATTTGGAGCAAATGCTCCGATGTATTATTTTTATATATGGAAGCCTCTGAAATAGGACTATGGAATAGCCTGTAAATGTTGGTTGCTTTCCAATGTTTATCCAATAACAAAAAATAATAATTGATAACAGTTATAGTTGACCGGTGTATAACCTCATAAGATCTCACAATCAAGTATGAAGTTGAAAGGATATGAAACTAGTAGTTAATATAAATTGACTAAAAATAATTTTTTGAGGTTTTAAAATTATTGATTTCAAAAACCTTGTACCCATTTCTTGGTCTCAAAACGAAGATTATACGCGTGATAACCATGATCATCCTGAAATACTATAAATCATTTGTAACTATTTAAAATATGACAGCATGAGAATTCCATAGCTTTAATAGCAAAAGCATGATCGTAGTCAGTCAAAAAACATGTTAATGTAACTGTGATTTCATGCAATAACTGCTGAAGTCGGGATAACAATGATTTTAGTTATTGATATCATCCCATGTTTAGGTATAGATCCGCGTGTTTTTCCAGTTGTTGTTGTTGTTGTTGTAGCGATAAGGTTGCTCCCCGAAGGCTTTGGGAGTGTTATCGATGTAATGGTCCTTTGCCGGATACAGATCCGGTATGCTCCGGTACCACAGCACCATTAAGGTGCTAGCCCGACCATCTCGGGAACGATTTATGTGGCCACATTAAACCTTCAGGCCATCCCCTCCCTCCCCACCCCCAAGTTCCATGAGGAGCTTGGGGTCGCCAAAGCCTCGTCTGTTAGTGAAACAGGATTCGCCGCGGATAGGTGAGGTTGACAATTCGGTTTGGGGAAGCTTTATATTGCGCTGGTAACCTGAAGGGTTGCGCTACACAGCCCCTTAAATCCAGTCGATAAATTCTATGATAACTTTTCAAAATGTATGCATACTCTCCGAACAAGGATTAAGACCAAGTTTAAATATTCCTAGATTATCTTTATTTTCGTTCTTAACTCCTAATCGGTAATTAATGGTTAGCTTTCTTGTATGAATTTATCCTTTCGGCCGTCAGATTCCACCCTAGTTGGAAGAGCAACATGAAAGAAACGTAAAAAACACGTAAGCAAACGTAAACGCACGTTTCGCAATGAAACGAATATTCAGGTGTTATCACCTGTTTTCCTTTATTCTGACAAGGTCAGCATGCATATTTTAGATGATTGTTTATTAACTGCCTTTGTACTACGATGGGAGTAGGTTTTACCATACTTTATGTAGAAATAAATACACAGTTTTAGCCACTAGCAGATATTTTATATAAAAAAAGATAAACTCAACTTTGTGTTGGCGAGAATCGTTTAAAGCAGAGTTTATTTGTCACTTACATATGTTTCTACTACCCTGTTTAAGTTTGTACTATTACCCTGACTCTAAATGCTGAAACGCAGCTTTAGAATTTTATAAGCCTCAGTCTGCATTTTACATGCGCCACACTTTAATTCCATACAATCAAAAATATTTATTTACTTGTCATAACAATTTATAATTACATGATACAAGACAAAAATATCACCATATCTTAACTAATGTTTCCAAAACGCCTTATCTAAAATTATTTCAAAATTCGGTGTTCAGTCGAATAAGGGTGATATTCCACTCGACATTTCTTTTGTAACGACTCTGCGTATCTTATTTTGTTTCTTAAAAAGATTCTAACATCTAGGTTTGATACATCTGTAAATAAACTGTGACGACCGGGGTATTGACAAGAGCTTTGTACCACCCCACAAAGTCGTCCTTCCACAAGGGCCCCTGATCCAACATCTCCATCACACACACAACTTTCACTACATCCAGCACTACACATTATTGTTTTTGGTATACCATTCCGAAAAAGACTCTCGCACTCCGACTTTGCCATTATACGCAAATCAGTTGTTTGGAGAACAAGATGAGGAGTATTAGCATCTGAAGCCCATCCACTAACTTGCATCACTCTGTCCGGTAATAATTTAACACCGCAAAGTGGTACTGGTTTAACGGCATCATTCTCGTCAACATTCTTATGCAATATAAGAACAGATATATCCATAGTGTCTGTTGCTGCATTAAAATTACTGCGAAATCTCTTTGACACATCGAATTTTTGCCCTATTCCTGCGTTTATGTCACGTACATCGGCTGCACCAGCTAGTACGGCGAGCAGGTTCCCTTCTACTGGGCAACGCGCACCGGTAACCACCACATTCTTACTAATTAAGGTACCAGCGCATCTATAGACGAGAAAATGAAATACAGCAACCAAATGCGGACTCTGCTCTATTGTTATATTTCTACCATTTGTAATACGAAACTGCGCATCCGTAAATGTGAAATTGCAGGTTAGCGCGACAAACAGGATAATGAAATAAATGTGAGAATCCATTTTTTTAAAGACTTTTCGAACCAATTTTTAAGTTTAAACTACCTCGAGATTAATTTTGTGAGCGCTATTTATACCCAATTGAGTGGTGTCAATAAAAAATAAGCAAACACTTTTCAGTCAAAATTTCAGGAATTTTAAATAACGACAATACATCTTAATTGAAGTTAAAGCTATACAATAAACAAGTAAGGACGGGACTGTCTTCGGCTGTGCCGAAGACTTCATACCTTTCATGAATGGGGCTTAACAATAATCTTATCCCGTTCATAATCTCCAGATAATCGGATGTATAAGATAAGAAATATATAGTGATCAGATGTACATACCTAAACGATTTTTAAGATAAATATAAAATAAAAATAGGTAGGTAATCTGTGTGAGATGCAAAGCTTCACGTTTTTTGTGGTCTGCATGTAAAAACTATGGCTACGATCAACGTATTTCAAAAATATATGACGTAAACGTAACTATTTGATGAAATTTGATGAATCTTGAAGCTCTAGCCGTAAAAAGGGGTCAATATGACAGCTTATATGAAGTATATAATATATATACCACCGATCTCTATGATTTTTTCAGACAACAATATATGCTATATACGAAGCATTTTGTGAAATTTTGAAGCTTCTACTGTTAAAACGGGCAGAAATTGCGCAAAGTTTCTTATCTGAACAATCGGTTGTATGAGATATATACTATATATCAACCGATCACTTATGATTTTTCAGACAACAATATATGCTATATACGAAAGCATTTTGGTGAATTTGAAGCTTCTAATGTTAAAACGGGGCAGAAATTGCGCAAGTTTCTTATCTGAACATCGTTGTATGAGATATATACTATATATACACCGATCTCATGATTTTTTCAGAAATCAATATATGCTATACACGTAAGCAGTGGGTGAAATTTGAAGCTTATAGCTGTTAAAATGGGGTAGAAATTGCGAAAAGTTTCTTATCTGAACAATCGGTTGTATGAGATATATACTATATATACAACCGATCTCTATGATTTTTCAGACAACAATATGCTATATACGTAAGCAATCGGTGAAATTTGAAGCTTATAGCTGTTAAAATGGGGTAGAAATTGCGAAAAGTTCTTATCTGAACAATCGGTTGTATGAGATATATACTATATATACAACCGATCTCTATGATTTTTTCAGACAACAATATATGCTATATAAGTAAATATTCGGTGAAATTTGAAGCTTCTAGCTGTTAAAATGGGGCTAAAATTTGCGAAAATATATATATATATATTATATATATACTATATATACCACCATATATATACTATATATACCACCGATCTTTATGATTTTTTCAGACAACAATATATGCTATATACGTAAGCATTCGCTGAAATTTGAAGCATCTAGCTCTTAAAATAGGGGCAGTAATTACGAAAAGTTCCTTATCTGAACAATCGGTTGTGGGGGATATATACATATATACGACCGATCTCATCAATTTTTTCAGGCAACAATATGTGCAATTTACGAAAGTATATGGTGAAGTTTGAAGCTTCAATCTGTTAAATTGGGGTAAGATATTACAAAAATCCTCTTTTTCTGAAAAATCGGTTGTATGGAGGATATATGCTATAGTGGTCCGATCCGGTCGGTTCCGACAATGTCTAATCGGACACCCAAATACACCCGCTCACCAAATTTTATCAAGATATCTCAAAAGTTGAGGGACTAGTTTGCATACAAACAGACAGACGGACAGACGGGCAGACGGACATGGCTAAATCAACTCAGATCTTCAACCTGATTATTTCGGTATACTTAATGGTGGGTCTATCTATTTTCCTTTAAGGACTTACAATTTTCGGTTTCGTGACGAAATTAATATACCATTTCATTTTCATGAAAGGTATAAAAAAGTAAGAGGAAGCTTAACGCTTTCTACCCTTTCTCTCTCTCTCTCTTTTTCTCTGACCAGGACATCGCGTTAGCTTATTCCTCCGCCCACCTTATTGTTGTCACTGTTTTCTTTTAACTCAAGAGACCCGAAATGCCAAAAATGCAACGAATAGCATTGCATAAAACAACACAGCAGCACACATACATATATACGCATGTCTCCAACAATATATATCTTCATATAGAGTTGCACCAGTTTATAATTTGTACGGGTGTGCAAGCAAAAGTTTGTTGCACAATAACCGAAACACCAAGCAACCAGCAAATAATAGAAGAAACGACACGTTAAATGGAATTACGCGCGCGAGACTTTGGTTTGCGAATTTTCGACTCCCCAACTCGAATGAGCCAACAATACTAAAATGTCCTTCGACGATGACTACGTCGAGGCCGTAAACTTAAAACAACAATAAGAAGAATGCCATATAGAATAACTCAAAACAACACATTGACGTTGGCAGTAGCAGTCGTGCAAATAAAGGCAGGCAGCAGGAATAGCGAACAGGGATAAGGACTCGTCTACATAAACATACATACATTCATAGAAAGTGCGTGGATGGGTGTGCAACATTCCATGCCTTTACGAGTTGAGTGACAAGCGCATAAGTGGCACCGAAAAAGTGGAGCAAAGAAATGGAAATCGGGGAAAATTTTTGTAATGGAAAGTAAGGTAAAACATATAAAGCATAACAACACGGCATAGGCAGCATAGCGCCACTGAGGTCAAGAGCGGTGGGTGGATGGTCGTCGTGTAGGGACAGCCGCAGCATTACACGCACGCGTTCGTGAATTATAAAGCATATACAGAGCAGCAGTGGCAGAGAAATTTCAATATGTGGAGCAGATGCAAAGGCAAATAACTGCAACAGAAAATGCACTTTAAAAAGTGGTGAAAAAATATGGAACTCACCAACAGGATATACAGAAACAACAACAACATTAACAAGTAGGGATTAGGCGATAGACGGAAGAGGTGAAAGATGTATAACATATGAAATATATACTTATGTTGTAGATACCAACAACCGAGGAAACTAAACGCGTTTACTAGAATACAACGTTGCGAATGCAATTCAAATTGTATTTCATGTTATCATGGGGTGTATGAGCTATGTAGCTTAAAAGTATATCCAACAAGTGAGGAAGGCTAAGTTCGGGTACCTTTTAAATTACCTTCTCTTAAAAGTGGGCGGTGCCATGCCCATTGTCCAAAATTTTACTAATTTTCTATTTTGCGTCATAAGGTCACCCACCTACCAAGTTTCATCGCGTTTATCCGTCTTTGGTAATGAATTACCGCACTTTTTCGGTTTTTCGTAATTTTCTATATCGAAAAAGTGGGCGTGGTTACAGTCCGATTTCGTTCATTTTAAATAGCATCTGAGATAAGTGCCCAGGAACTTACATACCAAATTTCAACAAGATACCTCAAAATTTACTCAAGTTATCGTGTTTACGGATATACGGACGGACATGGCTAAATGAATTTCTTTTTTCGCCCAGATCATTTTGATATATAGAAGTATATATCTGGGGTATCGTTATGCGAACAAAAATTAATATACTCTGTGAGCTAAATATGAAAAATTTAATTGTGGAACATTTAGAGTATGCAATTATTAGGTCATGAAAGGTTAGGAAAAGAAGAGAGCAGAATGGAAGGGAAAAAAGTATGGGAGATTAAAAGCCGAAACAGAAACCGGACGGCGTTTTATCAACTCGTTATCGAATTGCTAACGGATATGGCGTGTTATACATTCTCTTCATAGAATAGGCATAGACGAGTTTTCGATTTGTTATCGAAGTGTTATAACGTTGCTTACTGAGGTTACCGATGTGTTGTCGATTTGGTATGGACGAGTTTGTTATCAAAAAGTTTTCGATTATTTATCGATGTGTTATCAAAAATCCGATGACTCGGCGATAACAAACCAATAGCTCCACGATATCGAGGGTTGCGATATCAAGCCAACGCAGCTCTTCTCGAATAGTATCGAAATCACGTCGAAATATTCTACATATGGCTTATTCTACTGCTATAATCCTGCGGACAACGTACTGAAATACAAGCTTCTAGCTCATCTAGAAGCTACTAATAAATCGATAGCGAGATTTTGAATTTATATCGAATATTCAAAACGTCCCAACACGTACGCCAACCACCGGATATAGTGATGCAAATAGAGGTAGGGCACGAGTAGTGTTACGTCAGGAATAAAAACTCTAACTGTACCTCACCATTTTCTGTCCTTCCCGTAACCCTCGCATTCTTCACTTCCCCATCTCTATCCTTTCCGTGCATTCACCCATTACCTCATACTCGAATCGTCTGTATCCATCATGGTCTCTGTCTGTATCTCATCCCTATTCGATTTTTTTGTGCCGATTTCTTTGCCTACTCCTAGCGGATACAAATATAGAAGATAGTTAGCGGGGAGACTTGCACAAACTCCTACTAATATAATATTACTAATAAATGAATTATATACTTCAACTTCTTTTGAGACTCGCGGAGGTCCCATAAAAGGATATTATTTAGTAAAATGATATTACTTCCAAATTTTTTTAATTGTTTTACTATATAAGGAATACCTTGTTTTGTATTTTAAAGATAGCATATTGCCTTGCATATTGACTTACCTGAAAAGAAAAGAAGAAACATATCATTAGTTTTAAAGTAAGCAATTTCTAAGAATTTACTATAGATTAAAACATAAGCGTAGTCCTATCAAATCGTTCCCGAGATGGTCGGGATAGTACCTTAATGGTGCTAGCTACCGGAACGTACCCAATCTATATGCGGCAAAGGACTATCTACAAAGATAATACTCCTTAAAACCTTCGGAGAGTGTTTTTATCGTTAAAGCAACAGCAACAACAGACTAAGTAGTTGACTGTCCTTTTCAAATTAAGATTAAAAAAATTGCAAAAGATATACAGATCACTTAACTTTTGAGCCGTCGAAAGTTAATTGAGTGTAAAAAATTCGATGGATTTGCCTTCTTTGTGATAACCAACAACACACAGGTCGCTTTTTTTCTTGAATCTTCCAATGCAGTGCCAGCTCAACCAATGAGTGTTCATTGGCTGAACTATGACGGCGCTGCCTAAAGCTCTTATAGTCGGGACTACGTTTATAGAAACGTTGCTTGGTTAGGTTAGGTTGAATTGGCTACCGCGGAGGCACAAATAGACCACCACCTGATATAGACTACCAAGTTTTTGATGTTGGATTCGACGACCTCGCCTTTTGCAACTTCTACACACACTCCTAGCCTTTTTGCATGCCTTTTAATAAGGCAGTGTCTTACTTAGGTTATAACCGTGACGGGATCTTTTAGGATCCCATTTTGGCCAGTTTTTGCTTAGTTGGCTGACACCCTGGGGTTTGTAGCTACATACATTTATATCGTTGGCGTGATGGTAGATGTTCGCTTTCAGCAATAGTTTGCATGTGTCAAAGGGTATACCTAAGTATTATTTGAGATAATATGTTAGTTTGAGAATAGAATGAGTAAGAGCCAAGGGATTTGATAGCCGCTTAGCTGTGGCTAAAAATAAAGACGCGGCTTCGTGACTTTTGCCTCGTAGACTCTACAATGATCAAACAGTTGGAAAGCGAGTTGGAGCTCTCGCTACTAGAAAATACTGCCTTCGCAGCAAAACACCTATCCGATTCCACCCAATCATCCCTGCTGGGAATGTTTACCATAAAGTGCAGAACGCAATTGTTGTGGTCGCCTAGCCGTTGGAGCTGAACAAAACTATAGATGTTTACATAGTATGCTAGAATGTCCTATAGTTTTAGTACTCCAACTGAACGACTCTCTTAAACGCAAGGTTTAAGTTTCCGCTGCTCGGTATCCTGCTAGATCAAAAGGTAGGATAACAAGAATGATCTAAAGAGCTTTGCTAAGCATTTTTCTTAGAGCACCACTTATACTTTTCTAAGCAAACTTAGATTTATGCCTGGCTCAGGCTGGCCATCATCCGACAGTTCTTGCAACGAACGCCACTAAAATCGAATGTAAGATAAATTGCAGATATTCGTAGGTGTTATAGTTATGAGGATTATGTATTATAGACACAAAGATATGACAGAAAAGGAATTTGGGAACTAAATATTTGACTTGATGAAACATCACCACGCTGAACAGGTATTACCGCAAATATGCCGACAATATCGACGCTAATAAAACGTCAAAGGAATTCATCTTAAAGTGAATGAAATAAAATTCTAAATGAGAATTCCTGATGGCCGCAAAATACTATAAATACAGCATAGCGCATTAAATAACGGAATACAGCACATTAGGTAAGGGTAACAAAATATAGCAAATATAGAATAACAAGTGTAACAAAGTATCGCGAGCGATATACACACCCAACAGTTGTTGCTGTCGTCAATTTCATCAATATTCTTATGTATATTTATGCTCTTCAGACGTTCCTTTGTCTAATCATTTGAAAATTTACATAGTTATGGGCGCAAAATTTGATGATGGTGTACAACAAAGGTGCTGGTTAAGGATGAGAGTAAACCGATTGACTGTGCGAACTACTCTTTAAACTAAAAGCATTTGTTTTTCTGCTCCACAACCACCAACGACAGCTGAAGAATAACATCCCTAAAAATTAACAAAAATATTTGCAAAATAGACGAAGAGTCAAGCAATAAATAGAAACGCGATAGCAACACGCGAAATTTGAATAGGCGACTTTCGGCTAACTAAAATATGCATATGAAAATCTGATGGATGTTGCAAGCTTGGCTGAGTGAGTGAGTGAGTAAAAAATAAACTTAAGAATGATACATTCAAGCATATGAATACGGTATAACTGACCCAAAGCTAAAGTCTATAAAGATATGTATGTAGATGTAACAATTTATACCTAGACGTTGACTGTTATAGGGAGGCTAAAACTCAGCGAAAATGCGTAGGCGCTTGTCAAATACTATAATCTATAGTATGAGTACATCAATAACTCGGAGTCGTGCATAGCAAATTTCGGCAATAATTTGATAGGCAGGAAACGCTCTTCTGCACTCATCGGACTTCTTGGGAATAGAATTTTCTTTGTACATATTGTGTTCATTCGTTTTACTTTTTATGTAGTTAATTTTTTTGCTTTTAATGGTTAAAAACAGCATGGTTTTAAACGGTTTTATTTAGCTTGACTCTGTGTAGCGGCCGGCCGTTGTTTATGAATTTTGTAATTAAAATTTAAGTAACTTCCCGATAAGCTACAAGCTTGAAACTTGGAATATAGTTCAGAACCCGATGACAGTGCAATAATAAAAATCCGATAGGTGGCGCATGGATCGAAATTATTCAAAAAATCATATTTTTGATCCGATTTGGCTCATACTATTACAAAAATCGCCGCTAGGTGGCGCAGATATCGAGATATTCAAAAAATCGTATTTGTGCTAATCGTATTTGGAACACATAATACACACATGATAGAAAGCGACCTATGAAAAAATCATCGCCAGGTGGCGCAAGGACCCCGATATTAAAAATACTCGTATTTGTGGTCCGATTTGGCTCATATTTGGAACAAATATTACATACAGTCCGGTAGAAGTAGTCATAAGTAAGACCAGAAAAGTGGGAGGTGAGAGTTGGAGTGAAGTGACCGTTGTAGCTGGAATGAGAGTTGGAGTGGGAGGGTGATTAATGCAATAGGGGATAGACAAGAATAAGAAGAACAAGTAAGTCATAATATGCTCATTTTAAAAAATTTTAACTTTTTGCTTTTTTTTCTAATTCCACTTGGGAAATGAAACACCATTGATATAAAGCTCTTTTTTGCAAATATATAGCTTATTTTATTCGTCCACAACCCTTTTAAGAACCTTTAATGTAAAAGTGGGCGTGGTTCTTCGAAGCATTATCTATAGTAAAAGCAACTTCTCCGTCAAAATTTGTTATGATAGGTTTAATGGTTTTGATTTATGATTAATAATATTTGTTAAATTGATTTAATCACAAGCCCATTTTGAAAAAGTTTTTTTTGGTACAATTTTCCCGAATGTTTGGTGTCCCATCGTATCGTTTAGGGTGGACTACCAATTTTTGTTATCTGGTCACTTAGACTGAGGCCTAATAAAATGTGGAAAAGCTAACAGTTTTACGATTATTTGGGGGCTATTTCGGAATCATTGCGCGATTGTTTTAAATGATCACCACGGAAATGTCTCTGTATCTGTACTACTTCGGGATTATCTTCGAATCATTTCGGGATTGTTTTCAGAATAGTGTCGGAACTCTGTTGAACACTATTTCAGGACCCCGAAGTCATTTCGGAACTAATTTGGGATCGATTTCGGGATTGCTTAAGGATATTTTCGGGATTGTTTTGTCATAACTGTGACTTGTTTCCTGTATCGATTCCGGACTATTTCAAGATGATTACGATCATTTCGAGACTATCTCCGGACCATTATGGGTTGGTTTCCGAGGCTATTTGAGAATCTGTAATTACTACGGTACATTATGGATAATTTGGACATTTCGAGAATATTCTGGAAGATTTTTGGGATAAATCGGACTATTTGAGCCAGTTCGGGACCTTGCTAGAGTACGTTTTGATATTATTTCAGGAATATTTAGGAACTATTCCACATTTTAAGGGGCTTTTTTCGTGCAATGCTGTTGAAGAATCATATCGAATATTCGTGAACTTGTTACGCAACTATTTCAAAACCATTTGGTTCATTTCGTAAAATTGTGTGCCGAATCGTTTAAAAAAATCCAATATATTTGATTGTCCTGATTCTATGACGATCCGCTTGGTATGCAGTAAGTAAGGAGGCTTATTTATAAATCTCAGGAAAAACTTTCTTAAAAGTAAGGTTTGTCTATTTCGAACACACAAAAAATACAGCAACCAAAAAAAAGAATGAAATACAAAACACGATAAGACGAAAGAATGTATGTTAACCATAAAACGAACTAACAAACGATGCATCTAAAAAGGAAGCCCAACTATGTATATACAACAGTTATAATAGAGAGTCAACAAGCAAGTAAGGTATTGATGGATCAAAAAAGAGTGAGTGCAAGTTCGTGAAGGTGGTCCATGGTATATCGGCAGCTATATATTAAATTCCAAAAGGAATGCTGACGATGGTGATGACGCGGCGTGTTATGAAGATGAACCAGAAACATGCAGGAATTTCATTAAACGCGTTACACGCATACCAACAAAATACATACATATATTTACAATGCAACAGAAACAGCAGCAGCACTAACAACAAAAGCAACACAGCAACCACAATTGAAGCAACAACGCAATGACATAAAAACGCATAACACCACACAAATGCAATGTAAATTGTGTGTATGTGATGAGCAGAAGGACCATGACGCAACAAACGTTCGGCCGTTCTCCTCTTCGTTGATCAAACATTCACTTCCGTGTCCATTCATACAAAGATGATGGTTTCGCCAAACCGGGCACCTAACCACCAAATGTCACAACATAAACACAGCGAAATACTATATTTGTTGTTATGTATATGTAGGTGCAGGGGTTGGTGGATAGCAACTTTGTGGAACTATACTGCTATACATCGTTTACCCATAAAGCGCTGCTAGCAAACAACGGGCTAGAAATGCGGTGCAGCAGGTGGAAGGATTTGTACACAACGGTTGCATACATACTTGGTTAGATACATATGGAAAGGTTTAAGATGGTGTATTTTGTGGATTAGAGCAATAAATAGCGGTTAGTGGGGTTGGGTATGAGAAAATGTTTTGGTGTATTGGATTAAAAGCAATATTTAGAGTGCTTAGGTACAAACATCTTTCGAGCAGCTAATATTAGGTATTACGAAGGAAGAGGAACAAACGCAAAATAAAATTATTGAATTATACTACGGCCCAATTCGCTATGTCAAAGGTGCGTTGAAGGTATTTCTAAAACGAAAGAGATCCTGCAAAACTCATTCAGCGCAAAAGTCATTTGGCATAGTGGTGGAATGTTGTACTGCAGATGACCACGTCCCGAACCGCGGTTAATTAACTTATCCTCAACGCGCTGAAAGATGTTATATTGTGAAGACTGAAAAAACGCCTCTGGCGATAAAGTCACCTAGCATGATGTTTGACACTTGTTGTTCTTCTTGTAGCGACAAGGACACTCCCGAAGGCCTTTGGGATTGCTATCGAGTTCATGGTCCTTTGGCGGATGCAGATCCGGTACGTTCCGGTACTAAGCCCGACCATCTCGGGAACGATTTGTTATGAACACATGCGAACTTCTAGGCCATCCCGCCCTCCCACCCCCTACATCCATGAGGAGTTCGGGGTCGCCAGAGCCTCGGCTGTTAATGAAACAGGATTGGAAACGGATAGATGAGGTTGACAATTGGGTTTGGAGAAGCTCCGAATTACACTTCTCTTGCTATGGCTACGGCAGAAGACATCGCAAAGCCCTTTTGTCGTTTCGCCGTGTCTCGTCAAGTGTGCTTCCGGAATTATGGTGATGTCGGTATTTGCCTTCACGAGAACATCAACTATTTGGACTGCACTTCTGATCCAGGATTCCAGACAGTTTAGGTACATGCTCTCAAGTTGTAGTACTGGAAATGATGTTATGCACAACCAAGGTACGTCGTTACAGACGTACCTATTGTCGTTTTGCCTTGTACCGTCTGAATGGCGGTGATCTCAGCATTTGCTTTCACGACGGTGATCTTAGCCTTAACTTCACTTCGTAGTCGCTCAAACGAAGTGGCAGGTCCGAAACCCAGTTAGTTACTTCAGAGGGACATGATATAGGTATGTTATGTCGTTTGGATTACGTTGGTTCGGTTGCGTGCTAGCTACCCCAGGATAATTTCGAATACGATTGATTTCTTCCTAGCAAACGTTGATTTATCAATTCACCTCTTCATTCTCCGTTCAGCTGTTGTAAGAAGGCTTAACCCCTCATTGGACATGACTCTTCAGAACCTCAATCACAATGACTTCGACATGCCGCTTCAATCCACTTCTGTCAGAAGGACCTCACTACCCTGCAATACGTAGAAAATGCTTACCGTTTTAGATTGCTGATTCGTGGTCCATTTTTAAAGCAGCAGATCAGAGAAGGTCAGCGGAACTCTGTTGTTGTGTTATTTTAACAGCAAAAAGTATACTCGATGGCTTAGAGTGTGTTAGTGATATGGACAGCCTTTGTCGGATTGAATCAAGCAAGCTCCGCCGCTAGCACTTACTGGTACTAGCCCTACTGCCTCGGAAACTGTTTTATCATTAACCGTAACTTTGAGTCGCTTTTTCTAAGACGAAGCTATAAGCGTCCGGTTCAGTTAGTTCAATGGCGTTGCAAGCAAGGTCAGCTACTCCCAAGCCACCATTGATCGCGCAATAGTTTTTATCACGCCTTTAATAGCCACTTGGCAGCATTCCATTTAATTCTCTAACTTCAGTATCATTGGTCAGCATTCCATCCTCAGATTTCTTAGACACACTCACTTCCGCGATACAATGAACCTGCAGTTTGAACTTGCATTCTCGCCGAGCTCCTGACAACAACCGCCCCTACTCAAACTAAGATTCAGTTACCCAGTCTACTGCTCTAGATGAGTGTATATTTGCATTTCTTTCTCAAGGGAATGACAGTGTTGAAGCTTGCACAGTTATCGGCACACAATAGTTTTTCCTGCTTGGGATAAAGTACTCCAGATAAGTAGCACCCTAATGAGAGCTTGTATATACACATATCAAAATTTAGCGAATATAACGAAAATAGCGAAACATGTAAAATTGAAATGGTCGCATAGCAACCGAGCTTTTGCATTCGTCACAGCCGGGCGCCTAGTGCAAAGGAATACACCTACCTCTTTCAAGGATATGTATTATTTAGCAGTATGCACATTTGAACGCCTCATGCATAATCGTATATGAGTTTCCCAATTCGCAGTGCGCAACCACGCATGCAATTGTTCATAGCGAGAGCATATAGAATCAAACTGAGTGGGTCGTGTCCCACCGCCTCATAGTGGAGAAATTATGAAGAATATTTGCCGCAAATTTAATAATAATTTAATAGGGGCTGGTAAAAGCAAAGACTGAAAACTTAGATCATGTAATTTGAATGATGAATATACTCCTGCTCTTATCGGACCCCACCCATGGAAGTGAGAGAACAGGCAGGCCCCGACTCTGTTGAAATCATATTATTATTTTCTTTTCATATCAGAAGTTATTCATTTTGTATCTCTTTTTAATTCAAAATCGTAAACTGTGCGTTTTCGCAGCCTCCAGCTGTGCAATGGACTGCAGTCAAAATTGAGCCTACCCTAAGATGCAGGATAGTTGGCACACCCATTGATGTGGTGAAACATTTGCTCTACATATTTAGCTACTGTTACTCATGTATGTACGTATTCATATGTATGACTTAGGTACAAACCACGCAGTCAATCCAACTAATAGTATGAATCAGGAGTTTATTTACTCAATCACCCAAATGAATATGACCACGCAACTGGTATTTCTAGCTTTGGGATATGCTACAAGAGGGTACACAAAATGTTTCGAAACGCTTTTGAACTTTATAAGATATGCACAAAGGTTCGAACTTGGATTTGCTACTGATTCTACGTAGCTGTCCCCAGTCATAATTTTGGTCTATTTGCATGACTTTAAGAAGTTTCAATCTCTTTTTCCCTTTCCCTCTCTTCCCTTTTCTCGTTTTCCGCTTCCTTTTGTTCGCTCCTCCCGCTCTCTTTTTTTCCCCTACGCCATGTTCTCTCTTTCCTTCTTTTTCTCTCACTTCCTGTCTGTTTACATCTTCATATCTCTCCATGGCTCCCTCTCCTACTCTCTCCCCCGCTCCCGCTCCCTCTACCTATATCGTTCTATCTTCGTCTAACCTTCTGTCTCTTCATCCGTCCTCGTTTCTCCTTTCTCTCGTTTTCTCTATCCAAATTTATAGCGAACGGTTTTTAAAAAAAAGGGAAGAAATAGGCGAAATTACAAAAAATCGTATCAAAAAATTATATATTTTGACATAGTTCGGTGTGAACTAGGGACCGAAAGAGAAAAAATAGTGTCCCAAGTACGTCATAATCTAGGCAAGCGCCATCAAATTTATGCAGTCGCATCCTAAATAATATGAATTTTTAGAATTGACTGGCCTCTGGTGCACTTTTCAAAAAATTAAAGGGGGTCAGCAGAGACAGACAGCTTAGCATTATGGGAGCCCTGAAAATAACCCGACGGCTGCACTGTATACCATTCTGCACATTCCACGTGCAGACCTGTTAGCAAAGTGCATAGCGTTAAAACTGCAACGTGAATCAGAAAAAAAATGTTAGGAGCCACAACGTCCGAAGAGATTTTAAGCCGAGTTTCTGTTCCAATTTGTGTGTGCTCCTTATAGTTTTTCCAACGATGTATGGGAACCGGACTTACTTCTTTAATGCCAACTTCGACCGGAATCTGCAAGGTAGCTGAGTTTCACTGAGAAACTTTTCATGGCAGAAAAGACACGGAGCGCTTGCCAAACACTGCCGAGGGGCGACTCCGCTTAGAAAAATTGTCTTCTTATTCAAAAAACTTGTTTCTAAAATTTTTATGTTGCTTTGCCCGAAGCGTGAACCCAGGATCTTCGGTGTGGTAGGCGAACAGACTACTGACCCGTATCTGCCGCTTCGAAGGAGCTCTTAGAGCCACAATAGAGCTGGATGGTTGGCGCAAAGATGCCCAAATGGCGAACGATGCGAATAACACTGATTTCCAAAGTAGTGGAAAGGACTAGGGACGCAGAAATGAATAGATCCTACGAGCTGTCAGTAAAAGTATCGTTTTAAGGGGGAAGTATTAGCCGTAACCAAAGCAATAGAGCACTGGACGAAAATAGCTTAAACATGTACTATATACATACGTAGGCCTTGCTTTCGTTGGCAATTTGCCACGCCCCTTTTATAGATTCTTTGACTTTTATCGAAAGCTTTTATTTAAGCTTTAAAATGTAAAAAATCGGTTTCAAATCCGAGCTTCTGTGTAAAGTTAGTAGTGATCGATCAATATGAAGTCCATTGACAGTCACTTGTTCTGCTTACGAGTTACTCTCGTTAGCGGGACTACAGTCAACTGTATCCAAATTATAAGGGCTTGTCAATTTGGTCTGGGATTACTACTAGTTGTAGACTTATATTTTTCCTGTCCTTTTTTGATATCTCAATGTGGTTGTCATTAAATGGGTAGGCATAAAAAGGGAAATAATTCGGACTGGCCGAAATACGAATTATTAATTAGAAGGGAGTAAAGGTAAATGGTTTAACTGGTACCTGCAAACATTTTGTAATACGGATTTATGCTATTTAAGTATGCAGATAAGCGGTCGCCGTGGTGTGGTGGAAGCGTGCTCCACCTACCACACCCAGCGTCCTGGGCTCAACTCCCGGGCAAAGTAACATCAAAAACTTAAAAAACGTTTTTTCAAATAGAAAAGTTTTTCTAATCAGTTTTGTCTCTCGAAAGTGATTTGCAAACACTCCCAGTATATTTCGGCCATGAAAAGCTCCTCAACAAAATTCATCTGCCTTGTAGATGCCGTTCGGTTTTCGGCATAAAACATGGAGATCCCGTCCCACTAATTTGTACGAAAGGAGCACGATGCAAATAAGAAAAGAAACTCGGCCAAAATCTCTACGATGGTAAATCGCGCCAAGTATTTATTTTTTATGTAAGCTTGTGTAGGCCCCAAGTGAGACTTGATGGACTGCAAAGTTAGGACTGCCGAATAAACTCATATCGCTTACTACTATTTACAGCTTCAAGTTCAGAGTAATTTGCTACGCAAGTACACATAAACGCCCAGTGGTGATACGCAACACCTGACGTAGTCAAATATGAAATGTATACAACAACAAACACATAAGCATCGCATGTTTCATTCGGCGCCTTGTATGACAAATTTGACGGTGAAGGCAAAACAAAATAACATTTTCTCGTTAACAGTTAGTGGAGTGGGGCAAGAAATTCGCGTACATACGCTCATATGCGAGCATGCAGATATGCCAGGGGCGCACCCAGAAATAAATTTTAGGGGGGTTTAGACTAAACAGCTTTTTATTCAATAATTTGGGAAAAGTTTTAAACAACGTGACATCAGGACGGACAAGTCGACAAGGCATAAATTAAAAATGTCTTCAAATAAATGTTTTCATACATTTAAAGCAATAAGGGCACCCTCCGCTTAATTCACATAAACAGTTTTTTTATTTATTTAGTTACAGAATAATGTCCAATCTTCTTTTATTATTTGCCTGCATATTTTGAACTCCGAACTGTATTTGTTCGTCATTCAGATTTATGCATTTATTTGGCAAAATATTTAAAAAATTTGAGAGCAAACTGTGATGCTTCAAAAATCGTCATTGAAGTTGTTCCAGAAATGATCCCTAAACGGCATATAAACCTACCATTGGAAGTATTCTTCGGGTTCGCCTTCGTAGAGATGATTGATGCTGATTTCTAAACGATTTAAAAACAAAAAATCAAGGTTTTGAAAGCTTAATGTTTTTTTGAGAAAACTTATTATTTTTTATTTTATTTATTAAACATTTTCTTAATGCATATTTTAAATAAATTACAATATTGAAAGAGCACATTCTATTACTATATAGCATAAGAAAAGTACATGGGATTTTTATACTCAGTTGAGTAAAGCTCACAGAGTATATTAAGTTTGATTGGATAACGGTTGGTTGTACATATATAAAGGAATCGAGATAGATATAGACTTCCATATATCAAAATAATCAGAATCGAAAAAAATTTGATTGAGCCATGTCCGTCCGTCCGTCCGTCCGTCCGACCGTTAACACGATAACTTGAGTAAATTTTGAGGTATCTTGATGAAATTTGGTATGTAGATTCCTGAGCACTCATCTCAGATCGCTATTTAAATGAACGATAACCACGCCCACTTTTTCGATATCGAAAATTTCGAAAAACCGAAAAAGTGCGATAATTCATTACAAAAGACAGATAAAGCGACGAAACTTGGTAGATGAGTTGAACTTATGACGCAGAATAGAAAATTAGTAAAATTTTGGACAATGGGCGTGGCACCGCCCACTTTAAAAGAAGGTAATTTAGAAGTTTTGCAAGCTGTAATTTGGCAGTCGTTGAAGATATCATGATGAACTTTGGCAGGAACGTTACTGCTATTACTATATGTGCGCTCAATAAAAATTAGCAAAATCGGAGAACGACCACGCCTACTTTTAAAAAAAATTTTTTTAAAGTGAAATTTTAACAAAAAATTTAATATCTTTAGAGTATATAAGTAAATTATGTCAACATTCAACTCCAGTATGATATGGTGCAACAAAATACAAAAATAATAGAAAATTTCAAAATGGGCGTGGCTCCGCCCTTTTTCATTTAATTTGTCTAGGATACTTTTAACGGATACGAACAAAAACTAACCAATCCTTTTGAAATTTGGTATGGGCATAGATTTTATAACGTTAACTGTTTTCTGTGAAAATGGGCGAAATCGGTTGATGCCACGCCCAGTTTTTTATACACAGTCGTCCGTCTGTCCTTCCGCATGGTCGTTAACACGATAACTTGAGCAAAAATCGGCATATCTTTAATGAACTTAGTTCACGTGATTACTTGAACTCACTTTATCTTGGTATGAAAATGAACGAAATCCGACTATGACCACGCCCACTTTTTCGATATCGAAAATTACGAAAATGAAAAAAATTCCATAATTTTATACCAAATACGAAAAAAGGGAATGAAACATGGTAAGGTAATTGGATTGTTTTATTGACGCGAAATATAACTTTAGAAAAAACTTTATAAATGGTTGTGACACTACCATATTAAGTAGAAGAAAATTAAAAAAGTTCTGCAGGGCGAAATAAAAAACCCTTAAAATCTTGGCAGGTACTACATATATAAATAAATTAGCGGTATCCAACAGATGATGTTCTGGGTCACCCTGGTCCACATTTTGGTCGATATCTGGAAAATGCCTTCACATATACAACTACCACACTCACTTTTAAAACTCTCAATAATACCTTTAATTTGATACCCATATCGTACAAACTTATTCTAGAGTCACCCCTGGTCCACCTTTATGGCGATATCTCGAAAAGGCGTCCACCTATAGAACTAAGTCCCACGCCCTTTTAAAATACTCATTAAAACCTTTCATTTGATACCCATATCGTAGAAACATATTCTAAAGTCACCCCTGGTCCACCTTTATGGCGATATCTCGAAAAGGCGAACACCTATAGAACGAAGGCCACTTCCTTTAAAAATACTCATTAACACCTTTCATTGATACCCATATCGTACAAACAAAGTCTAGAGTCACCCCTGGTCCACCTTTATTGCGATACCTCGAAAAGGCGTACACCTATAGAACTAAGGCCCACTCCCTTTTAAAATACTCATTAGCACCTTTCTTTTGATACCCATATTGTACAAACAAAAACTAGGGTCACCCCTGGTCCACCTTTATGGCGATATCTCGAAACGGCGTCCACCTATGGAACTAAGGATTACTCCCTTTTAAAATACTCATAAACACCTTTCATTTGATACCCATATCGTACAAACGCATTCTAGAGTCACCCCTGGTCCACCTTTATGGCGATATCTCGAAAAGGCGTCCACCTATAGAACAAGGCACCACTCCCTTTTAAAATACTCATTAATACCTCATTTGATACCCATATCGTACAAACACATTCTAGAGTCACCCCTGGTCCACCTTTTGGCGATATTTCGAAACGGCATCCACCTATAGAACTAAGCACCACTCCCTTTTAAAATACTCATTAACACCTTTCATTTGATACCCATATGTACAAACACATTCTAGAGTCACCCCTGGTCCACCTTTATGGCGATATCTCGAAACGGCGATCCACCTATGGAACTAAGGATTACTCCCTTTTAAAATACTCATTAACACCTTTCATTTGATACCCATATCGTTACAAACGCATTCTAGAGTCACCCTGATCCACCTTTATGGCTATATCCCTAAATGGCGTCCACCTATAGAACTATGTCCACTCCCTCATAAAAATACTCTTTAATGCCTTCATTTGATACACATGTCATACAAACATATTCCAGGTTTTCCTCGGTTCATTTTCCTACATGGTTATTTTCCCTTATGTTGTCACCATAGCTCTCAACTGAGTATGAATTGTTCGGTTACACCCGAACTTAACCTTCCTTACTTGTTTTATATTGTAAATTTTAAAATAGTATTAAAATGCCAGTTGACAGTAGTAAAATCTCTTTTTCATATTTTCTTATTAAAAACTTACATTACGTTTACTTTGCTAGTTGCGTTGCTATCCAGACGTGTGTGTTAAAAGTCAGCTTTTTGCGCAACGCAAACGCCAAAACGACGGAAAAAGCCGAATGTTGTACCGGCTTTACGAAAAACTACCAAATTTATTTGGTATTGTGCATACATACATATTAGCCGGGTTTTTTTACACGCGTATAAGTGTACATTTGCGCTATAAAAAAACGCTTATCCTCGCTTAGATAATGGTTAGGAGACCCTTCTAGTTTAACCCCAAAACCCCCCTGGCTGCGCGCCTGAGAATTGCATTTGTGCATGAGCATATCCATCGTGTTTACCCAACAAAAAAGGTTTACAAGAAATGATAGTACATGAAACGGCCTTACTATACAGAACCATACTCTTATTCGTGAGATTATCTGTCAGCGAAAAAGATTGCTTTTAAATGAAATCTTCTGAAAAGTGTTAGTTATCGGCTTGTTATCGCAAACGATTTTATCTTGAAGCTTTATCGGTATCTGTATCAAAACGAATCGATGAGTGGTATGTAATACATCGATAACAAGTCGATAACTAATTGTTTAAACTACGTTAAGCAATTGATAAACAAATTCTATAACTTTTGATAACAAATTTATACTTTTAAGAACACAAATCGATAACTTATCAATAAATTATCAATAACTTTTCGGTAAATTGTCGCTAACATTTCCATAAAAAATTAATAACTTTGTTTTAAAAAATCTATAAGTTTTCGAAAAACACATCGTTAGTTGTTCGATAACAAATAGATAACTTTTCAAAAGCATTTCGAATGATTTTCGATTAACAATCATAGCTTATCGATAACAAATCGGTATTTTTTCGATAACAAACAAAGTATTCGTAGCTCATTGGTAACCTTAGCAATAGAAGCCATAAACACACCTAATACAATCTTTCTTTACTTTTCCGCCCCTTCTCTCCTAAGTTTTTCCTTTTCTTTCTTTTTCAATTCTTTTCTCTCCTTTGCCTTCCTTTCCTTGCCTTGACATCATTTCGCTCATAATAACTGTGCCATGTACATTATTCTCATATAAATTTACAATTTATTTATTACACTTACACTTAGTTTCTGTTTTTCCTTATACAACATACTAATACAGCACACACTACACCTACGCTTATACATTCTGTAGTAGATACTCTATACAGTTTACCAATACCACATACTATGCCTATATTTACATACCCACATGCAGCGTATCACTTACAAAGACTACGCTTACGTCTACACTTTACACCGTAAGCTTACACTCAGGATTACCCAATACTGGTGAGCAAAAATGTTCCCACATCAATGTGTAGTATAAGAACAACAACATTCCATACAACTGAATCTCTTGAAATTTTCAGGCCATATCCTGCGAGCCTTTTAATCAAGGAAACCAACTTATGTTATAATGAGGCAATTTTTTGGGCGGGTATTAGATGGCGCAGTTATATGCATGCAGGTTGAAAAGTTGGTAGTTTGGTTATTTCGATGTTGATGGTCGGGCGACCTGGAAAGTTATATTACGTGCTGGCTGCCAGTTGAGCGAATGATAAGATGCTGTTTGTAGGTGCGTGGTACGTTAGGGAGAGGTGTTGGTATGTGCGATGGGCAAAAAAATGAAGACAAAGAGCCTGAGAGATGACTTTAAATCAAGCGAAAGCTTAGTTGAAAACAGGAAATGAGACGACGAAACCGATGTACCCATTATCACCCAGTGTGCACGCATGTATACTCTAAATTTTTAAGCATTTGACAATGCCTCCGAACGCGCGAAGAAAACATGGCATACAATTTATTTTCTTTTTTCAATATTTCTTCAACCTCAATCTATGTCTACATAGGTCTAAGTCAAAAAGACTCAAGTCATAACGATTTCAAACTGTAGTCAGCGGGGAGGGGAATGATTCCAACAGGAGTCCAGAATTAATATTAAAAAAATAGCTGCAATATGCTCCTTTTAAAAGGTCCCGAAATATGCCCCAATGATCCCTTGATGGTTTCGAAATGATACCGTAGGTAATACCGTAATTTTGCAGGGAAAATGGTGGCATGATCTGGAATTATTCTTGAAATAATCTCAAGTTAAGCTGAAGGCATCCGAAAACCTTCCGATATTAATCCAAATCAGCCCCGAAATCATACGGAAACCATACCCAATAAACCTCAAAGCATCCGAAGGAATCCTGAAACAATGCTGATAAGGTCCTAAAACTATCCCCAAATGATCCGCGAAGCAGAAAGGATCCTGAAAACTTTACGAAATTATGTTTCGAAATGAGCTCGAAATGATCCCGAAATATAATACCAAATTTCTCCGAGGTATTTCACTGAATCCGCGCGTGAAATATTCGCTGGTGCATAGCTCAAGGTCAACGTTAAGCTACAATCCACGCAGGAAGCGGTTGTCCTGAAATGAGCACCATTACTAAAAAAAATTCAAATCTGGTCCCGAGTCAACCATTGTAAAATAGCCCCGAATATTCCACGTAAACGGCGTTACCGAACGTGATCCCGAACTGTTATGCGATATGTATCATGGGTCCGTAAGTGATCACGTAATAGTCCCGGAATGTGCGAAATGTTTTAAAACAATAAAAAAATCATCCGGATTTTATCGCGACAGACGATCTAAATTATTCAAAACATCTGCAATGTCGCTTAGAAGTAGTTCCGAGTATTTCGAAATAGTTCACGAGATTATCCCTTAAACAATTCAAAAATTATATGGAGATAGCCCCATAGGTTACAAAAGTGTACGAAGGAAACCACGAAAAAATTCATTAATTAAAACATGTCATTAATTTTGTTAAAACTAGTACTTTCAAAGTCAAAAGATACAAAATCTTGAAAGATTCCATCTGGGCCATTTTTGGAGAGCTGCTTGAGATTCCAACAAACAACAAACATATTTGTTCTCCCACCTTTTACAAATTTATAGTTCTTAAGTGATACCCAACCTCGTCTCTAACTATTCTCTCACCTTAGAGACTTTAAGAAATGTATATTTCAAATCTACAGCAGTGAAAAGAAAAATTGCAGTGGCAATTTTATAAAATTTTGTCAATGAAATTCTTCTTTTTTCTTTTTCGATATTTTATGAAAAGGTTTACGATTTTGTAACTACATGCAAATCAGCCTCAAAAATATTTTAAACAAATTCGAAAAGTTGAGGTACTTTTTTATTAGAGTTCTCTAATTTTTTTTTGAGTACGCAGTAGCCCAAAATTTTAGTATACAATAGCTGTGCTTTTTTACATGTATATACACAAGCACTTAAACTTTATATGGACTGCTAAGTGCGTAGCTTTATCTACACTTAAGAAATTATTGCAAAACGAGTAAAGGTGCTAAGTTCGGGTGTACCGAACATTATATACTCAGCATGAGCTTCAATTGTGCATTTCATTTCAGATAAATTACTTTCTACATAACACGTGGCACCGCCCGTTTAAACAAATGTCTCCACATTTCCTCTTACAATAAAACTTAATAAGTGAAATATCATTGAGTCAAACTATTTTTTGCTAAGTTATACCTTATTATTCTAGCCTACGACCCTTTTAAACTTGTTTTATATAAAGTGCGCGTGGTCTTTAACCGATCCCGTCCATTTTTACTAGAAATATTTTCTGCTATACGAAAATATGTGAGCACAATTTCATTACGATATGTTAATTTTTCTCGAGTTATGGCTTCCGAAACATAGACAATTTCTTAGTCGTAAAAGGGCGGTGCCACACCCACTTTCAAAATTTTAGTGTTCTCCATTTAATGTTATAATTCAATTTAGAAAGTAAAATTCTATTGATACAAAGCTGTTTTTCGCTAAGATATAGCTTATTATTTTTCGCCTACGCCCCTTTTAAACATCTTTTATATAAATGGGCGTGGTCTTTAACCGATCTCGTCCATTTTTTTCCAGAAATATTTTATTAAGATCCGTTAATTTTTCTTCGAATTATGGCTCCCGAAACATATAAAATTGCTTAGTCATAAAAGGGGCGGTGCCACGCCCATTTCTTTAAATTTGAAGTTTTTCCTATTTACTGTTATAAATCCACTTGGGAAATGAAATACCATTGATATAAGCTCTTTTTTAAGATGTAGCTTATTTTGTTCGTCTACGACCCTTTTAAAATCTTTTATATAAAAGTGGGCGTGGTCCTTAACCGATTTCGTTAATTTTCAATTAATTTTCAAGGCATTCCTTATAGTAAAGGCAACCTCTCTTCCGAATTTTGTTACGATAGGTTTAACGATTTTTGATTTATGATTAATATATTTGTAAAATTGATTTTATCACAAGTAGGCGGTGCCACGCCCATTTTAAAATTTTTTTCCAAATTTCCATCAAGAGTCTCATATCAGTCCACATGTCAAATTTCAACACTCTAGGTGTATTATTTACTAAATATCAGGTTTTTTGTGTTTCCAAAATTTTATATATATAAAAAGTGGCGTGGTTATCATCCGATTTTCAATACCACATCTATTCTGGATCGAGTTTAGCTCGTGTACCTATTTGGTGATGTGATCTCAATATTTACTCAAGTTATCGTGCTAACGGACGGACATGGCTCAATCAAATTTTTTTTCGATACTGATATATGGAAAGTCTATACCTATCTCGATTCCTTTATACCTGTACAAGCAACCGTGATCCAATCAAAGTTAATATACTCTATGTGTAAGCACGCTGAGTATAAAAAAATCTGTTAAATTTCAGTATGCATTATACCCAGTTGCAACTGAAATATGTCTCTTCATTTTATCTCTACACATCTCCAATTCTATGATCGAAAAAGTGTGTGTCCACTATTCATCACGACCGGTTCAGTTATAGGTTATACACTATGGCCAACAGCTGTGCGAGTCTCCGCTTTAGTACATCCCGTTTTGTAGCGAGTTATTTACTCCTGCCGCGAGGCTTCAATAATTGCCGCTAGATGGGTCTCCCAAACATTATCTAAGTGGGCGATAAGAATTTTTTTACCCGCAATTGTAGATGTGTTATACATGTAAAAAAAAACACTGCTAATGTACAGTTATAGGTCGCTCAAAGTTCGCATTGTTTTTTCGGCAATTTTTATTCCGACGGGTGTTTCAGATTGCCCTCAATACAAAGTGTGAACAATTTCTCCATATGGAAGAAAGTCTTAAATACTCTTTTTAAAAAATCAAATTCAAATCTTTTCGATTTTACGCATTTTTTCGAAAACGTTTTCGTGTTTGGTTTGCATAGTTTAAGTTACAAAATTTTATATAAGTTGATTATAGAAGTTTTTTTCTTAAAATATGAAAACAAGAAGAATTAAATTGACGATATTTAAAAGAGTTACCACTGCTGTTTTTCTGTTCGCTACTGTATACCCAACATATTTCGCCAGTTTTTTTTAACTTTTTTCGAACTATCTCACACAGTATTTTTAGCATAGTTTGGATTATCTCGAAATTTTGACACTGTCACCGAACAAACTCCCGGCGGGGTTATTTACAAAGTACACAAAGCAATGTCGACCATATTGTACATCCACATCGATAGCGTAACGCTAGCGACTGATTTAATGCAAAAATGCAGAGTGTGACGTTCGATCAGGACTCTACATTTTGGCGAGTATGCAGCCGCAGAGCAGTAACAAAATCCCTTACCGCAGCAAAGATAATGAAACGCTCATAACCACTTATAAGCAACTGGACGCAGCCTGTATGCTATGCGTCACCGAGCCGAAAAGAAACACACTGAAGGAAACTGCAGGCCTGTCAAAACAACGCGCTCAGAACTGCCACGGGATGTATTCGTATTTCTCCGGAATATCAGGATCTCCCTCTATCCTACGCTTCCATAAATACTCTTTGAAATCGCCATGTCCACCAGTATCGGCGTGAGATGGTAGTTGAGTTCGCCGTGCTTCCCTTATTCCATTGAATTACGTCCCAAACTAATATGAAGGTCCACCGAGGTCCACTCGAGGCCTACACCGTTCTTGTCACTTACCTATTGTTTGTGTCCTTGCTCTTTCTTGGCTTCTTCAGACGGTCGCTCGATATTAGTGTTGTACAGTAAGTCCACTGGGATTTTCCGGGTTAGACCAGGATCGCGTCGTCGGACACCGCCCGACAAGCACTTTGCTGCAAGTTGGTATCAAGTAATCAATTCCTTTCCTCCACAGCAAAAAAAATTTATTACATTTCAATTCCTCAAAAAAAATACCAAATGTATTTCGTTTTTCTGTGGCTCGAGTACGAAAATTTTTTTGTTTGTAATTGAAACAAATACTTTGCCTAAATGTAATTTCTGCCCAGTACTTTCGAAAGGAATTGCAAATGTAATTGAAAATTTTCAATTACATTACAAGGAATGCCAAAAGTAATTAATAATTCCCATACCTCAAAGGAGTTGCAAAAGTAATTGAAAATTCTTAGTGTAAAAAATATTTTTGCGATTTAATCTGTGATTTTATGAGGCCATAGTAACTCCTTGGACAATAAGACAAATGTTTTTTAAACAGAAGCACTGTCTTCTATAACTGGCAATTCATTTCTCCTCGCCATATATGAGGGAGGGTATGGTAAGATTGTATCACCGTAGTTTAGACTTGTTGAGCGGCCGGCCAATTGCTTTGTACGTCGCTAGCAACGTTTCTTCATCTTTTTCCCCAAGTGCTACTGGCAAGTGACTTAAGGATTTTGTTGCGGCTTTGTACTTTAGATACACTTCGATGGCATACCCTTGAAGGTGAGAGTGTGACCGAATGTTACCCTTACGATATTTGGATGACTTACAATCGGTAGTGCAACACCATCGACGTGAACGTCCAATATTCCATGTCGCAAAACAGAGTGGCCGTGGATTTGGTCGGCTAGGTTCCGATAATTTGCAGTCCCATCAAAGTGGAAAGAAATACAGGAGCTCAACGTTTCGGAGGTTTTATACGGACGACTCTTTGGTCACTGTCTGCTCTAATATTATTTATTACAATATGGCTCAAAGGGGCAACTATGGATGAATCAAGATCAAGAATACAGAAAACAGTTTTCCGGAACATTAATGGTGTTTACGTTACGCCCGCTGAATGTATCAAAGAAATTAAAAAGTTTGCTGCTTTGGTATACCCCCCACCCTTTGATAGCGGAGGACGAAGGAAATGCCCTTACTATCTGGGAACTTTAAGAGATCATGATTTGATTATTCATGTGGTGTTTTCAATGCCTTCAGTTACCACTCACAAGAAAAATCTGATGAAATATGAAAGTTGTGAACCGCAAGTCGCCCACATTAACCGGAGCAAGTTCTTATACACAGACTACTTGTAGTTTTTCATTACTTTCGCAATTCCTTTGAGGAATGGAATGGAAATTCGAAAGTACTTTTTCCATTCCTTGTAATATAATTGAAATAAATTTCGATTACATTTCCCATTCCTTTCGAAAGTACTGGGAAAGAAATTACAATTCCGCAAAGTATTTTTTTTCTTTTTTCAATTACAAATAAACATTTTTTTTACTCGAGCCTCAAAAAACGAAATTACTGTGGTATTTTTATTTATAAGGATTGAAATGTAATCAATTACTTTGCTGTGGAGGAAAGGAATTGATTACTTTTCCAATTACTGAGGAATGTAATGGGTAATGTATGGATTGAATTTACCCAGCTCTGGTTGGTATGCTGCTAATATAAATTTTTGATGGGTCCGTTACAAATTACATATTTCAATTTCAATGTGGAACCAACGCCTATAACACACTTTTCTCTCATCCAACCCTGTTGAAAGTCCAAGTTTTCTCCGACTCCCGTTAGAGGATATTAATGACAATTTCTCAGTGTCGCACCTTTGGGACGGGGCGAAGCTGCTACAACAACAACAACTCGTCTAACGTACAGTGGGGTTTAACTTTCTAGAGATTTCTTGCATGTTTGTTGAGCTATCGAGCAGCTTAACAACAAATGTTCACCATGTCATACCCTTATGCACATGTGACATGCACCCATGGAGCATATATCACCCATAGTGGACCTACTCCTTTCGTTGATATGGCTGGTGTTGGTTTGCACACTCTAATCTTACAGGTATCAAAACGACAGCCATGAGCTATTGATTTTAACAAATGGAAGTAAGCTTAAAAGAAAAAAGAAAATGTAGGTGTTGTGTGACAGTGATATATATATGTGCATATGTATGTAGTATTGTTGCAGTCCGTTGTTTGCCTAAGCAGGATAGCTTGACGTTATTAAGTAGTTTGAAGGATATTTGCAATTTGCGTGAAGGTGACGAACTGATGACGACTGCCAAATGAACCGAGCATATTCACACGCACACACATACTTAATTAAGTATACATATGTATTAAAATGTAATGCATTTTGCTGAAAATGGCTGCAGTATGCTAAAACTACATGTGTTTGAGTGAAAGCACAAGAGTCGCCATTTCAAGGATTACTTACTTGTCTGCCAGATTACTTAAGTTGAAATTATATAAGTTTTAATATTGGCTCATTTTCGTAAATAAACACATACACTAACGTCAAAAAAAAGCCGATGAAAATTGTTTCCCTGTTATGGCGCTTCTACGGTCACTACAGCTACGAAATGAAAGTTTTTAGTTATTGTGGTTGACATCGATAATACCTTAGCTGATTTGGTGGCATCTTAAGGCGATAAAATAAGAAGGTCCCCAGCAGTTTTTCGTTAAAGCAACTATATTTCATAAAAAGTAATAGTTTTATCCTTGAGAAAATATGAACATCATTGTCTACAAAGGACAAATCACGCAAAATATGGAAATCGTCGGGCGATACATTACAATGAATTATCCGCAAGAGAATTCGGAACGAAATATATTGAATAGGTGACTTTATTCCCTCGTTATCGAAGTAGACGACACGAAGCCGTTGAACGCTTTGATAGGAATATCGTCCACGATAGCTCTTCTGAATACATTAAAAACTGCTCCAGAAACTTCCGCGTAATTAAAGGATAGTATAAACAGAAAAGATAATCTCATTGGTTCACCATCACTTGAGGTAAAACAATTAATTAGGTTGTTGTTGTTGTAGTTGTTTTTGTAGCGATAAGGATACTCTCCGAAGGTTGCGGGGAGTGTTATCGATGTGGGTGGCTCTTTGCCGGATGCAGATCCGGTACGTTACGGTAACAAGCACCATTAAGCTACAAGCCCGAACATCTCGGGAACGATTTAATATGACCATATTAAAACCTTCTACGCTATACCGCCCTCTCACCCCCTAGATCCATAAAGAACTTGGGGGTCGCCAAAGTCTCGGCTTGCTAAAGATAATAGGATTCGCCATGGCCGGTGAGGTTGACAGTTGGGTTTGGATAGCTATAAATTGCGCTGGCACCTCAGATTATTCACAACACGTTGAGATTACTGTGCCGATTCACATTTGAGTGAATGACGTATTTTGAGCCTAACTGTCATTCACGAGATCTAAGTAACTCTCCACGATTTTTAACGGTTTTATTTAGCTTAACACTATGTAGAGGCCGGCCGGCCGTTGTTTACGAATTTTGTAATTAAAATTTATATAAATTCCCGATAAGCTACAACTTGAACTTGGAATACAGTTCAGGAAACCGATGACAATGGAATAATAAGAAAAATAAACTCCGATAGGTGGCGCATGGATCGAAATATTTAAAAAAAATCGTATTTTTGGTCCGATTGGCACATATTTGGAACAAATATTACATACAGCCCGGTTGAGTGACATCAAAATACTTTGGAGTTCGGAAGGACAAGCATACGTGGCGCAGAGTCGAGTAAATTCTTTGGAAGGATTATGTATTGAGGACTTGAGTTGTAACAAATTGTCAATTAGAGTCCGTGTAATAATGAGTCACTAAATGAGTAAATAGAATGAGAAATATAGGCAATAAAATAAAGACTAAAACTTGAAAATAAAACAGTAAGGAAGCTAAGTTCGGGTGTACCGACATTACATACTCAGCTGAGACCTTTTGGAGATAAAATTGTCTTTTTCATGGATACATGCATATGGTATACTAAAAAGTGGAGCAACTTGCCTTTGCTATCTTTCTTCAGATATCATTCGTTTTATTGTGAATATAATTTAAATGTGATTAATTTGAACGCTTTCTTTATCATTTTTTTTTAAATCACCCCTGTATCTGTGACTATCAATTGACTGCAAGTGAATTCGAAGTATGCATCGAAGAGCGGGTACGGAAGGCCTGCATTACCTTTACTATGCCTGCAAATCATGTTTGGTAAGAATGGGGACTCAGCCAAGCATGTAGTCTGGTGGAAGCTCTACGTAAGAGCTACAATCTCACCAGGCCTGCAAAAGTCCACCAAGCTGTACTTTCGATGTACGAGGCTGGTGCGACCGTGCTTACCTATGGTTCCGTAGTCTGTGGAGTAAAAGCTACAATCTTACCAGCCTGCAAAAAGTCCAACAGCACTGCGTGTGTGTGTGCCATAGGGCCGGACGCACGTGCACCATAGCTGTTTATACCCTATTTTGCACCCTGCTTCCGATCGACTTGCATATACTTTGTACATCGCCACAAACGCACTGAGACTCAGGGGAGTTGGTGTGGGACGGATACCAAGCAATGCATAGTAAGTATCCTAAACAAACTTCGGATGGTACATGTAGTACCGACAGATTACTACCCTCGCAAACTGAAGTTTGAGTACGGTTGTAATACCGCCATCCCAAGCAGGACGAGTGGAAGAGAACCCGGGATAAGAGTCGACGACATCCAAATCTCACGACGGCTCCAAGATGGACGGGAGTGGGGGCCGGAGTCTACTCTGAGTCCCTAGATGTTTCTGCATCATTCAGACTCCCATCGCACTGCAGCGTGTTTCAAGCAGAAATCCTCGCGATTTGGCAAGCCTGCAAATCACTGGAGGGCTTGAATGTAGCTGGTAAAGTTTGCATCCTGTCGGATAGCCAAGCAGCGATAAAAGCGCTTTCCTCGCCACACATTAACTCAAAATTAGTGTGGGCTTGTAAGCGACTCATATCCCATTATCCACCAATCTAGAACTATGCGTTATCTGGGTCCCGGGTCATAGGGGGATAGAGGGTAACGAGAAGGCCGACGAGCTGCACGCAGGGGCTCATCGGAGATGAGCGAGGAAATAACCATGTGAAGTAGGCATACCCTTAGCAGTAGCCAAGGGGAATATCCAAAGCTTCTACTTGAAGAAAGCACAAACAAAGTGGAATAACATCACCACCTGTGCAATATCAAAATCCATTTGGCCAAACTATGATGGAAAGAGGACGAGAAGTCTTCTGAACAAATCCAGGGCCAACACACGCAAACTGATAGCAGTCTGCACCGGTCATTGGGCAGTAGGTACGCATGCGGAAAAGATGGGCATCCGTATAACGACTACTGCAGAAGCTGCAAAGATCCAAATGCCAGGGAGACAGTAGAACACTTTATGTGTAATGAGCCCGACTAAGGTTCCTTGGAACCCCGTTTCTAGAAGACCTCAGAGGTTTATCTGTGATAGCAACTCCGAATATTCTTAATTTTATCAACAACTCTGGCTGGTTGTAGTACATTGACCGTAACATTCCGTAGTTTTAGACGAGTTACATGTCATCAAAACGGCTTTAAATAGCTACTTGGGCGACCAGGGTCGCAGCCATTTCACCTACCTACCCTGAAATATTTCGAAGCCCTCTTAGTTATGAGTCCGATAAGAGTCCGAAATTGTAGACTAAGGGTGACGTTTTTTGAACGATTTTCCTTCATCCTTTGCAAAATAAGGGAAAAATCACCATATAGAAAATGAACCAAGGGTACCCTGGAATGTGTTTGTATGACATGGGTATTAAAGAGTATTTTAAAAGGGAGTGTCCCTTAGTTCTATAGATGGACGTCTTTTCAAGATATCGCCATAAAGGTGGGCCAGGGGTAGCTCTAGAATGTGTTTGTACGATATGTGTATCAAATTAAAGGTATTAATAAGGGTTTTAAAAGGGAGTGGCCATTAGTTGTATATGTGAAGGCGTTTTCAAGATATCAACCAAAATGTGGACCAGGGTGACCGAGAACATCATCTGTCGGGTACCGCTAATTTATTTATATATGTAATACCACGAACAGTATTCGTGCAATGATTGCAAGGGCTTTTGATTTCGCCTGCAGAACTTTTTCATTTTCTTCTACTTAATATGGTAGGTGTCACACCAATTTTACAAAGTTTTTCTAAAGTTATATTTTGCGTCAAAAAAAAAAAAAAAACAATGCAATCCCTTTTTTCGTATTTGGTATAGAATTATGGCTGTTTTTTAAATTTTTCGAAAATTTGGATATCGAAAAAGTGGGCGGGTTATAGTCCGATGTCGTTCATTTTAAAAAGGGATCTGCGATGAGTCCCAGGAACTTACATACCAAATTTCATTAAGATATCTCAAAATTTACTCAAGTTATCGTGTTTACGGACGGACGGACGGACGGGACGGACGGACATGACTAAATGAATTTATTTTTTCGCCCAGATTATTTTGATATATAGAAGTCTATATCTATCTCGATTAGTTTATGCCCTTACGGATTACCGTTATGCGAACAAAATTAGCATACTCTGTGAGCTCTGCTCACCTTCGTTGCATAGCTGCAGAGACCGTAAAAATGCTGCGAGCGGTAACAAATTTTCGTCGGTTGTTTTTTTACCGTGAGTGTATGTTTTGTACATAAAAAGATATAGTTTAACATTTATAGATACATAGTATATAATTAGATATGTGGTTAATAATCTTGAATAATTATATTACATACATACAAATACACATACTCTCATTTACATAAGTATACAGAAATTCACGAGAATATGAAGTATGGACAAAACGAATCTAATATGTCCAAAATTTATATTATTATATATTAATTAGCTTTATATATTTTGTAATAGCGTATGAAAAGGACCAGAGTTATGAAATTTCCTTCTGAATACGGGCATAAAATAAACCCTCACCAACCGAATTTTGTTATTCCTGAGTTCATGATCTCGCCCTAAAGTCAGTTTCACCTGGTAGACAGAGTGAAAAGCTAGAGCTCAGATCACAGCATACCGGTTAAGGGAAATCTTTCGCTGACTGACTCAGAATTGAAATCACGCCTTACCTGGTGAGCTTACAAACACTTTTTCTCAAGCGTCTTACAGTATACTTATAAGACTCAGGTCCTGGTAGGATTTCATCCTTCCCATATTTTAAATCTGATACAAATTTCGATTTCGAATTACATTTTAAGTTCGGCTAAGACTCCTATGCTGGTATCGATCAATGTTTTATATTTGTGTTCGACTTATAAATAAATTATTTTTTACTCTTTGATTTCGGTTAATCGGTTCAGCGCTTGGTTTTAAAGTTGTTGTTCCCGTATCGCAACGGGTTTGCTTTGACTTCGAGTACGTTTTCAATTCCGGTTTTTTGTTGTTGTATTAACGATAAAGACACTTCCCGACCATCCCGGTTTTGGGCAGTATTATCGATGTTGATGGTCCTTTGCCGGATACAGATCCGGTACGTTCCGGTAACAAAGCATCTTTAAGGTACTATCTCGACCATCTAGAGAGTGATTATAATGACCACATTAAACCTGGGCATTAGAATATACCAGATCAAAAGCAAAGAAATATTCTTGGTACATCGGAATTTTATTTCCTGCACCGACTTTAGTGTTGCGCCATACAAATTTTGGAAACAGAACTAGCTCCGGACTTTTCCGAGTCCTCAAAACCAAGCAAGGATTCCTGCTTTTTATTCCAACAAATCCAAACCTTTCTTGAGGCCTTAAGCAAGAGCACGGAATTACTAACGTATGCTGATGATGTTGATACCTTAACATCTACGCACATCTGGACGAAGTAGCGAAAGATGTATTCTGGCGATGAACGAGGACAACACAAAATCGGTGGAAGCCACTTCACTGTTGACAGTAACAAGTTTGAATAAGAATATTGTCCATGTAGGCAGCAGTGCTAACAACGAAAATAATGTAAATAAATCAAAGTCGCTGCGTCCGGCCCTGGTGTATTCCTATCGACAATCGTCTATGGCGTCAGTTATATGAATGAAAGATAAATGCCGCCGGGTTGAGAATTGCGAAAAATATTGCATAGGGTTAAGAAATAACGAATGAATGAATTCAAGGCAGAGCTAGAAATAGCGAAACAAAATGTAATAGTGCTAGCTTTTCCAATTACCCAAAACTAACCAAATATTTCTGTTTAAAGAAAAATGAGTAATTTTAAGGGATAAGATTAGCAGGGCAATAAATTTTCAAATAAGTTCAGAGTAGTATACACACATACATATCTAGTATGATGGAGTATAAACAAGTGGAAAGCACCGATGAAACCACAAGAAAAACATCGAGACAAATAAAAAGCGTAAAGCAAAATAAATTATCTAATGCAAGTAATGGAAAATTTTCAACATCTCATGCTTGTGAAACACATAAAAAGCAAATTTTCTTTGCCTCTCTCACCCCGAAAAGCAATATTAACACCGTTGTGAAACTGTACGTATTTTTTTGTACCATATGTTGTTGGCGCTTACATAACCAGTGTAAACTATGGGCAAAGGGGAGGTGTAATAGGTGGCAAGAGAAGGTAGTGAGAAAAATATGGAAACAGATAGGAAAAGCTTCTCAAAGATAAACGTTAAATGTTAAATGGTAAATCAATAATGCCAAACTTGTGCAAAAGCAACAACCAAGACCAAGATATATATAACAATATTTAAGTAGGTACATATATACCCCAAACAAAAATGTACGCCTTATCGGTATGAGGTTAAAAATGTTTAAAGAGTTAGTTGCATGCAACGTTTCATTTGATGTCCTCTATCTGTAAGAGGTAACTTTATTATAAGCATTACCCTACATGATTTTATTTAATATGGCCGCAGGATCCCTTGTGACCTCTTAACCACGACTTATCTGACGACAAACATATCTCACCAAGGTAAGACCAGAAACTCATTAATTTGATTGTAGCAAATCCGGACTTATCTATGACTGAGCGCGAAAAGGATTTAAGGAAACTGACCCCACCACAACAAATAAACACAAAACAACAAACCCATAA